>QQSS02225796.1:0-10523 GCA_003687565.2 Craspedacusta sowerbii | reverse complement strand
AGTCAGTCAGTCAGTCAGTCAGTCAGTCAGTCAGTCAGTCAGTCAGTCAGTCAGTCAGTCAGTCAGTAAGTCAGTCAATCAATCTGTCAGTCTGCCAGCCTGTCTTCAAGTCTGTCTGTCAGTCTATCTGTTAACCGGTCTTTCATTCTGTCTGTGGGTGTTCCTGCCTGCTTACGCGCCTGCAGATGACTTTAATCACAAAGAGGATTCAGAGTCTCATGGATTAGCACAATGAGCGAACCTATCGTAATAAACAGCAAATTCCCCAGAAATTCATTCATCACATTAGGCTCCCGTTCCTCACTAAGAGCGGAGAAGCACACTTGCAAAACGATCTCTAAAACAAAAAACGCAAAAGAAAGTAACGCTAAAGCAATAAAAATAACAACGACGATATTATTAGCAGGCTCACCTTGCAGGAGGATTCGTCAAGAAATAGAGCTTATAAACAGAGTTTATTCGAGCGAAGTCCGCCATCTTGCGACAACACAGGTGAACAGAAATGACGTCCGCCATCTTCATATTGTTGCTTAGGACCGCAGCTAGAAACAAGCGAGTGAGGATGCAAAAAAACCTCTGAACCATATTTCCGAGCAGGTCAGTCGGTAACCTTGCGGGTTACGCAGAAAAATGGTCGACTGCAAAACATAAAACTTTAGCCAACAAAATAACTTTACTCAAAGAAGTCATAATAAATTTGAAACCTTTCAACGTCTCCATGGCGTTTTGAGTGGCACCTTCTACGTCCCCATCCTTGTCGATTGAGCCAACTATCCCAGATATCCAAGCAATCGTCGAGTCCCTTGCAAAACGGACAACAGGCAGGCTAAGTAATGGCTGACCTGGGAAAGCAAACATGCAAGCACTCGGTGACGAGTGAATATACATAATGATCATGACGTCAACCAAAGTATATGCCATTAAGCAAATTTCATCGAGATCCGGACATATTATCTTGATTGCTATCATCTTTATCATTGATTATCATCTTTGTGATTGTTATCCTCTTTATCATTATCATTTTCATCATTATTATTACCATCATCATCAGGTGGAGCAAGATATTGCAGATCACAATACATAAAAAAATTCAAACCAAATCGTTACTGGACCAGGAGCAGATCCAAACTGCAGACGTAGTTTTCTACCAGAAAATGCCTTAGCGCGCCATCTGTCGACGGATTCACTCACCAAGATTGGCAGGCAAGTCTTGCAGTAGTGAAGGAAAGTTCTACAATAAACCAGATAGAACTTGTGGAGAAGGAGAACTCAACTTCTACAACTACAAATGACGAAAACTCCTCTGCAAACCAAAGTAGTATTGCCGAGAACAAATTGCAGCTTCTTTTCCGTCTCGCATAATTTATGGTATATTCTGAATCCTAGCTTGAGTCCGATTTCTTAGATTACTCGTACAAGGCTTGCTTCGGGCTCCAAATAAAAAATAACGTCCGTCTAATAGCATGGAAAGACTTGATATTGTAGAAGCCTGATCGACATGCAGATATAACAAAGCCGATAGCATCGCGGCAGCAGGGTGCGCGAGTACGCTTGGGGATGACTTCTTCCGATCTTTTTGCTAACGCAAGTTGCTAGAGTCTTCGCAGGATGTGGTCAATTGGGTCAATTGCGTTGGCTTGCATGCTGGGAGGAGGCGTCGTTTTTTTTTTTGCTATGCAGTAGGTGGGGCTCGAAGATAGAGATGCTTTACAGTTGTGAGCGATTCGTAAACGAATTTTGTCTACAACATAAAGAGAGTCGTTGCTTACGTCGGTGCGTAGAAATTATGTGTGTGCACGTCATGCTCGCGTTAAGCTTGCATTGCTGTGCACGTCACAGGAGCGCGTTAAAATGCGCTGACGTCCAAGTTGTATGCATGAGGGCATGCGCGCATGTGTCGAAAGGCCTTCGTGCTTCGTAGTTGTCGAGCCGATCATACACAAGGACTTTGCGTGCAATACAGGCAAGTAGAAAAAACGGTTTCATAGTCCAAGTTAGGCGCGCATTACAAATAAAGAACTCAGAAACCACTCCAACCTGAACTAATCCACCATAACATGCCTGCTTTAGAAAGAAATCGCTTCTCAAAGACAATAGACGTAGAGCAATAAGAGATCCAGTTTGCAGGAGATTCATAGCAAATATTTTCCGAGACAGAAAATACGCATCGAAGAAACTATCGACTTACACTGTGGTCGCGCGAGTCAGGTACTTCATAATCTCGAAACGGCGGTGGATTCTGCGGCTCAAAACTGCAGTTGCGAAGCCGCTCCTTCAGGGATAAGCACGCGTCCTAGACAGGCATAAAAAACTTAGAATATAATGATGGGATCAAAACCTAACTAGCTACCTATATACATATGCACCTATCAACCAAACCAGCCAACCAACCAGCCAACCAACCAACCAAACAACCAACCAACCAACCAACCAACCAACCGACCGACTGCCGAACGACCGACTGACCGACCGACCGACCGACCGACCGACCGACAGACCGACCGACTGACCAACCAACCAATCAACCAACGAACCAACCAACCAAACCACACAAATCAACAATACAACCAACCAATCAGCCTACACACAACGAAAAGTACGTCACTCCTGCACACCAAGCATTATGCGGGCATGTCTTCTGCACGCAAGTACTGCATGGACGCAAGCTACTCAACGTGCGCACCGGATACCGCGCACATGAACAAGGAAGACAGACGCAAGGGAAATACACAGGCACACGGGAATAAACTCAGGGATCTAGGATTAATGCAGCCATCATCAGGGTCCATCAGCTGCAATCCAAGTTACGCCGACAAGGAACATTAATGCAAATATAAATGGAAAATTAATCCAAGTGGTTACAATTTAAGGAGGAGAGCACAAAAGAGATCATCGCAAATGGAAGCAAATTTTAAAGCCAACATATCTATGCGTGAGCGAAGTAAACAGGCCGCTGACAGTTGACTAACCACTCCCTTATCCACTAGATGCATTTTCTTGAAAGACAGATACCCCACAGGAGCAAACGCGTCATTCGAATGAATGACAGTCTCTACTTCGTCACTGCCATGAGAAGAGCAAACGAAATTTGCGAAAACTAGGTAAACTAGGGAAAAAATATCCAATAAATCCTCAAATGTCAACGGTTAAAACAACACCAGATTTTAATTATAAGTAAGGATAAGTTTTACAAAATTCTACTCATTTTAAATGAATACAAATGTTCTTTTAAACTGACGCAGCACTCACTCGGCTATACATCTTATAGGATGAAGCCGACCAAAGGAAATTCAAAACTAGACAGAAATACCCACAGGAGCAAAAATGGATGATCGCTAGCTTACACAACAATTTTTTTGAGAAATAACGGACAATCTAACGTCAGGGTTTCGTATTCTCCGCCTTCTCCACAAATGTTTACATCGTACTTGCTGTTCTGTAGAATATACATAGCATAACGAAAAGTAAAAACCTAAACAAATATCACATAAGTCAAGAATGCAGTCCTGGCAGCTGCTTTCTATCGACAGATTCGCAGGCACAGAGACAACACTATATTGTAGCATGGCTTACGCAAATAATCTCGATTGAGAAGACGCCCAAAAATTGTGGGAAAAAAATATTAATTCACGATGCACCACCAAACAGCGGTGCCAGGCTAGAGCTGCCAGGATTAATCAGCAGATGGGAGTCATGACTTACCAATTCGTGCAAGTAATTTCGCATTTCATGAAGACTCTTGCCCAGATGGCTACGTGGAGCCAGACCTAAGAGAAGTGAACTCTTAATCAAAAGTGCTTTCTCTTCACATTTTTTTCTTCAAACGAAAGCTCTTCCTCAAGGCGGCATTCATGATTTAAAGTAACTAACACATTTCACTGCTGATTCCCCAATCTCATACATAGGCCAGCTTTCAGTACCAAGAAAACTTATTATGGTAAGTTGACGGATCGCTTTTTAAAAATCATTAGCATCAAACACAAGTTGTAGAGCCAGAACTGCACACTGACTCAGGATATTTCGGAAGTCACTATCAGAAATTTCACTTACCCAACGCAGCAACTTTTATTAAAATGGCCTCAACCTGGGCATTAATCATTTCCTCAAACAGCTTGTCTTGCTTTCGTTGCCATAGATAGGCAATGGATGCAACACCAAGGCGCATGCAACTGAATAACATAATACATCTCTGAGCAAAATAAAACTTTATCTATCAACTTGGGCCAAAGGGAATAAAAGCTAAATAAACCCCCCTTGCTCTAAACCTCCCCTTAGGCGGACAAACAACGCAAATAGTACAGCACCACAGACAACTAGCACAGCCGAAAAGACAACCAGCCCTAGACTACAATCAGAAAACAGAAAACTGAACTAAGACCATTGGCAGGTTTTCCATACAAATAACTTGATTTCAATAAGCACGCTAGTACATGTGGATTTTTTTGCTAATTCTATAAGATGCTTCAGATCCTGGCGGCGAAAACTTACACGTTTTCAACGCGCACGCGCTGGTAGTTTGAGAGAATTGCACCAGACGTTACCCCGTCGAAAGGATACTTCTCCTAGAGCGTAACGGAAAAAACAAAAAACTTTAGGCTGCTTTTTGCAAGCATGAACTTAAATATAAAATGAAAGTAAATTCTATATATAAGTTTAGGACCATCATTAATTTAAGATCATCATGTGGAGCAAGACCTATATAGACAAGATGGGAGTCAAGTTCACAACACATCAAGCCCCTCTTTTTAAGACATTCGTACTCAAAATGAATGAAGAACATGTGATCTCAATGAATTACTTGCTCCTGTTTACATGCCACTAACAGGTACCTTATGGTGCACCCAAAGAAGACAAAGCTAAACACAGTTAGCAACAAAGGTATAAGACTTTATGTAGCCTCATGATAAGGCTGAGGTATTTAACACTACATCATGACAACTAGATAGAAGTTATCAACAAATCGAACCCAAGCTTAACAGCTATACTATATAACAAATATATACAACACATTTACCTTGACATCCAGCAGAAGTTGATATAGATCCTCAACCTCATCACCATCATGATGACAATAAGTTGCATCCTGGCAAATGGAAGCCCCAGTTATCACCCTTTGCATTAGAGGGATGCCAAGTGCCTCTGCATACAATTCAATGGCATGATACCCCACAGTTTGGAACATGTAACTGTCAAGCTCATCTAGTCACAATTCAAAGAAAAAGCTCTTAGACTCAAGATCAGCGTTTTTGGAAAGCAATGAGACTGAATTCCAGATGTTCCTACCATCTAATGATGACCAAAAACAAAGCTTAAAAGCACTGGCAAAGATTCAAAGTGAGCCCCACTATAAACTGACAACCACCTACACAAACAGGCAACACTTGGATATAAAATTTGTAAGCTGGTAATTTAAGTATAAAATTTGGCTAGATCAGGCATCAAACCCAAGCACGTTCATGTAACAAGTACATTTTAAAATTGGCCTACACAATCATATCAATAAGAAACTGCCCAAAAATGTAACTTTCATTAGGAGCTCACAAAAAAAGGGATGGATTCATTTGCACCAAACAAATCATATCTAGATCATACATGTAAGGTTCTGAAAGATATTTAATCCTTTTACCTTGGTTATGGGGTCTTAAATTTGCAAGTGCAACAATTTCGTGGCCTTCATTGACACAGGTCATCAAGTTAAAACAGCTGTCCTTACCACCACTAAAAAGCAATATAAAAAACATGCAGATACATACTGACATGCATTCATATATCCTATGTACAAGTGTAAAATAAATATATGCATATATATAATATGAATAGTGTAAGACATATAAAAGGCACAGTCAAGGTTATTGAATCACGTTTACTACTACTTCAGGTAGCGCTGTTTTATACTTTCATATATTGTTATTAACATACCCTACCAACAATGCCACAGAAAAAATGATGAAAGCAAAGATGACCAGCTAACCTGATCAATGCCACAAGTTTCATGACACCAATTTAATAAGAGCACACAAGTCCAAATCTGAATGCACTGCGTCCACCAGCAGCTTCCAAGCTCCCATACGCAACCAACCTCCGGGCAAGGCAAACACCTTTAGAAACCAAATGAAAGAAATATACAATATAAACAAACAAATCAAATTATTTTTTATTCATTATGGCATAGCATGCACTTAAAGATATATAGCATTGGTTTTCCAGTTATCTGTTAAAAATTTAATCCAAAAGCTGCCATCTAAAAAAAGGAATGACAAAAAGAGTTGGTTAAGATATTGTTCGAGCAGTCTCGTGCGACATTCCGCTGAACTGCTTGTGTACAGAAAATCAGTAGCCTTGACTAAGCATAGCAAGGAAATCAGAGGCTGGCCATGCTCTGCCAAGCCTTAGCACAGCTAGCCACAACCAGCTTGGCGAAGTTACAAAGTTTATCACATTGCTAATGCAAGGATGCATGAGACGCTTCAACAATAAAACGGGCATCTACAAGCAAAGAATGAATGCTCAGGTAAAGCATTTTAATAAACTCAGAAATAAATTATCACGCATGATGCAATACATTAAACAGCACTAATGGCATTTCACCCAGTCATACTTTGAAAAGCGCTATAAAATACTTCATTGCTCTGAGAACAGATCACTGTGTAGCACACCCTGCTTTGGTTGTGGAAAATAACTCGGTTTCCGCGTGACTCTCAAATTAATGGGGCATAAAACACTAAGGAGCTGATCTATGGGAGTAGACATAAGCTCCCCAAGCAAAAAAATCCCTCATTCGCTAATGCAAATAATTTCAAACAGCAAGAGAGACAGAATTCCACAAGAATTTGCGAGCCTCTTTCAGTTTATTACTGCTCAAAATAGTATAAGACTTACAATTGGCCACTCCATAAGGTGGTAAGTTCTGCTATTAATAACTTATGACGTGATAATTCTTTAGTGTGTAGAATGTTTATAGCTGCCAAAGTAGCAGTGACTAGCACTGTGACAGAGTATGGACTAGCAGGAGATAAATGCTAGCTGCCAATGTTCCTTGATGATGTGCCATGCTATGAGCATTATGACAGTGCTGCGCACGTGTCGCTGCTGTCGTTAATAGGTGCCAACATTATTTTTCTGATCTTGACGTATGTGCTGTTGATGATATTTTGCATGGAAGTGACTTGGTGTTGAAAAGGCTATAAAATGCAATTCGGTATGAAACGTCCAAAACATCAAGCTTCATGGGAACAGTGTTGGATCCCAAATGCGTCCGCCTGCCCAAATGCGTCCGACTATTACGAGTTACACTGATTTTTTTGGGGTGCCCGTAGATGAGCGACACCGTAGATGAGCGACAGAATAACAATGAGCTTTTTTTTTAGGCCTTATAATCTCCGCGTCAGGCGAGACGCAGGAGAGACCTTGCCAATTATAATTGCTGGTAAGGACTGACTGGGCATCACTGGTGCTAAATAACGTCAGGGTAATAATTTCGCATTCGGGATCCAACAAACAGGTATATGGACGATTCAGCGCCCCTTGTTTCAGCGCGCCTCATTTTAACAACAACGTTTCAGCGCAGCCATGTTTGAGCGCACCTCAATTGAGTGCAGCCACATTTCAGCGATTGCCCTTCCTTCTTGTCTTTGCAATCCTGATCGCGACATGGTTCTGAAAAGTAGTCAATAGTTTCAGCTGCACCTCAAAATTAAAACTTGTGATTTGAAAGTTTTTCAAATATCTGCTTTCAGGTTCCGAATAAACAATGCAAGGAGGTTGGAATGGTGATGCAGATATAATTACGTAAACTAGAGCAAGATAACCTTACGTACCGATAATTCGATATCAATTGAATTCCTTCCTTTGCATGTCTTCAAGCCATGGCTAGCTAGATCATCAGAATTCGCGTTCCTTTTGACAAACATGCAATCAATATTTTATCTTCAGATGAATGAAAGTCGAATATATTAATGTCTTAATATTATCCAATCTTTTTTCAACATATTCTGACTCAGGTAGATATGTAGTTTTACCAAAAACGCAAAAATATTGGCTGCATAAATCACTGAATGTGTGATTCCTGACAAAAAATTGTGTAGTAAATGAAGAAGAACTACCAACCAGTTGCCACTAAGTTGCCGCGAATTTCTCCTAGAGATACTAAAAATTGCCTTCATAAATAAGCATTTATTAAGCAATGTTAGGCTCCTTAAAAAGACAGGTAAAATGAGACAACTGGGCGACCTACGTACTGACAAATATTTGCATATATTTGCATTAAGTAAACAAATGTCTGCACGCCATGCGCTGAAAGGCTACGTGTTAGATATTGGTGCGCTAAAATGTGGTTGCCCCAGAGAAGACATTTGTCACGGGCAGGGCAGGTCCCGACTTCACAAGTAGCGGTTCCGGTGGTCAGCAACAGAAACAGCAGAAACGACAAGAACAACAAGAACATATATTTTTCTCCTCAAATGCAAGTTAAATAAGAAGCAACACCATCATTGCAATTCGACATAGAATAAATAAGGCAAATATACACAAAAAATGCATTCGCTGGGTAAGGAGATATCTTCTTTAGTCCTGGGCTAATAAAATTGAAGATGCCACCTATCTGAGTTCTCCCAATAAAGTTTTTACGACATAAAGGAAAGCAGAAATATATCTGGTGATTGCATGTCTTACACTCATCATACTTATACTTACTTACTTACGTTTACTTACCTGTAAAGGCTCTGCCAAGCACCTGTGAATTCGAAAAGGAAAAGCAAGCAAAAGACGCAGTCGTTTAAATTTGAAATCTAAGCACGGGCGCTTTTCATAAGCACAAATTAGAAGGTCCAAGCCACGTAAGAGAGAAGAGCCAACCAGTTAAGTGGTGCATAAACACATGGGACATCTAGGACTAGAGCGTATTCATGCCCTTGCATGTCTGGCCGAAGACACGAAGCATCGTCAAGCACTGCATCCACAACTTATATTCTTGATTGAAGCATTGCAATCTTCATGAGCTTTACCATGCCCTTTAGCTATCGATTGCAACGACATCACGAATAGAGTGAGAGCAGTGCTGGAGGCGAATATAAGTGCATCTTGACAGGAGTGGACCATCTGGCGTGGTGTTTGCGGGCTCTCCCTTTGGCAGGACAGAGTTAGGGCCCCGTGCCGTCTCAGGACCACGCATTGCCATTATAAAGGTAACGGTCAATGCGAAAACATGAATCAAGCAACCTTAGCCATGCTTTGAAGCCTCGAGGAAAGTCAGAAAAGCAAGTGGAAGGGACATCTAACCAAACTCGTGGTAGCATACAATTGCACGAAGCCACAGGTTTCTCGCCCCATTTTCTTCTGTTTAGGGTTGAGAATTGACTTATTTTTAATCCTTTTATTTTTAACCCTTTTAATACTTTAATCCTTTTGGAGAGAACCTCGACTTATAACACTTTTCTTTTTAGACTCGCAGTGACAACTTGAGGCTACTAGCTATCAACAGTATGCGCAACAGTGGGAGATTTCAAAGGTTCAGGCATGAACATTGGAGCAAGACACTAAAAATAAAGCAAGATCAACATTAGAGTCGAAACACTGTTGCACCTAGCACTCATATGCATGTTTTTTTCCTTCGAGTCATCGTTAAGAACTATGCAGTTTAGTTGGGAAGACACACAAAAATAGGCTGCTGCTGGGAGCAGAAGATGCGCAAAGTCATTGGCAAGCTTGGAGACTCTGAAGTTACATAAAAGGTGCAGGCCGAAATCGGGACGCCTCGAATTTTCCATCGTAACCTCTTATCCACTTGTTCAGAACCCCAAGTCAATCAAGCGGCGCGAAGGAGAAACAGAACAAAAGATGAAAAAAGTGTTGCCTCTTGAACAGCAAAATTAGCACCAATGGCTCCAAAAAAAATCTTAATATGCTGCTGAGACCTCAAGTATTGACGAACCTAAAATAAAGGCAAAAATTCCGATGACGAAATCCTCGAGTTCTATCCTTATGAACGCGCAGTTATTCAGCAATCTCTAACAGTGGGTCAGATCAGCAACAGCAAGTCCCAGATGAGAATTATTCCTGTTCGTACACATCCCCATACCGTCTGCGAAGCTGGTTTTACCACAACTTGTGCAGCAACATACAGCTACACCACTAAGCACAGCGCACTGCGAGAGGGGAGTGGCAAGAGTTCATGTAAGGCTAAACTAAGAAGAACGATATGGCCTTGTGAGTAGAAGCACGAGCAAAAAGTTGTTCGGGAGAGATCATACGAAAATGATCCGGCTGTTGCGCGCTGCACCTGCAAAACTAGACCGCCCATGCCAATGACGAAACATCATCCAACTGATTGTCATCTTAAACCTGAGTGGTAAGAGAATGCAAAAAGTGCGGACGCATATCAGAAGAGTGTAACTTCAGTGTTTATGGGAGGGTTGACAATGAACCAAAAGTCGTCAGTTGTCTGGAAAACGATAAGTAATCTTTGCGGGAAAAAGTCCAAATCAACAGCGAAAATCAAAGCAGACAATCCCACTGAACGTTTGGCT
>QQSS02225785.1:0-10524 GCA_003687565.2 Craspedacusta sowerbii | reverse complement strand
TATATATATATATATATATACATATATATCATGAATGCAATGCGTAAACTATATATAAGGGTAAGAATCTATGAGGCTGGGAAATACTGGTCTTATCATGTCGTTGGGTTATCGTTCTTGCTCACCAAACTCCATCAACCTGACTTCGCTTGAGGGCGGCAGCTATTCGCAAAAGCTAACTGGACGAATATTTGCCTAGATTTGAAGTTGGCCCTTTCAAAAAAAGTGCTTTTAGCCTTATCGCATGTCTTAGTTTTCATAAATTGTTAACAGGATGTATACGAGATAATTTCGTTTTCCACTACTTAGTGCGCTAAGAAAAATGCATAAAAAAACTTGGCCGTTGAGTGCGAGAAGCTCGACTATCTTCGCAGCCTTGTCACGCTTACACTGAAAACTTCCTTGTTGCGCCTAATCCCAACTACGTTATGAAAACTGCCTCCCCTTTTGCTTGTGCGAAAATCTCACGGTAACGATCATCTTGCGCTTATAGTGAGCCCCAGCGTATGAAGTACGATATACTTTCTCCTCGAATGCAAGTTACATTAAGTAATTAACTCCAAAGTCGCAATGCAGTTATGAATAACCAAGTAAATCGTAACAAATGCATTTTCAGGAGAAGGAGACACCCTCTTTAGCGCGGGGCTAATAGGATAATGAATGAAAGTTCTTCTAGGAGTAGATGAAAGTTTCGCGTGCCTTGCTTAGGACCGTCATTGGATGCATGGTTGACGCTCACGCTTGTGGAACTGGAACCAATTATTAACACTTTTCTTCATGATGCATCTGTAAGATCAGCAGCCTTCGATATTTGAGAAATAATCTACGAGCCGGTGTAAGTCCCTAATAAAACCCTTCCTTCGGTATTTACTATAAGCTTTAGTCGGATCAATCACCGGTATAATAGTCGACTAGCCAAACATGGCTATTTGGAAAAGTGTACTATTGGAAAGTAAAGATATTACATCCGGACTCGTGGGCCGTACCTTTGGAATCGCTTTAATTGTATGAAAGCAAAAGAAGCCTTGTATCTGAAAAAAAATTAATGCTGAAACCTAGAATTCCTACTCAATCGCCCTGCCGCCATTACAACCTGGTGATGAGCACCTCTGTATAACTGCAACATATTCCTTTACAGATACTTTAAAGCCATTGTTGAATAAACAACAAATTTGGCAAAGAGAATCTGTAATAGTATGCACGTTGACCTTCAACTATCAGCAAATGATTGGACGAATCTTAACTGGCTTTCAGTTAACCCTCGCATCGATATTTGATGAAGCAAAAAATAGTGATTATATATAAAGTACGAATTTTACCCCCCCCCCCCCCCTCATGCCTTGGAGATCACTCGTGTGGACTTCGAGAATGGTTCTCTATGAAAAGCCTCAAGGCCTTCTTGGAGAACCATGCCATCTCTAAGTAGCTAGTCTGGACTAATAGTGAAGAGTTCGATAATATGCTCGTAAATTTTTGCTTTGTACTTCTTGTTTTGTAACTTTTGGCGAAACAACCCAAATAGAAATAGAAAAAAAGTCAACCTGCCATTGCACGACTGACTTCAGTCGATGCTCTTATGTCAGGCACGTTTACATCCCTTCCTGGGACCAACGCTCGTTGGAAGTCACCCTACGAAGAGCTTGCGCTAACAAACCTCATCATAATCTCCATCATCTGCTGGAATATAATTGTTTTGCAGTTGTATTTCATACCTCTGTCGATTTTTTAGTCTCTCCGTCTAGATCAAGTGCCATCGTCGCACATGTTCTGGCAAGTGGCTCAGTCACAAACGCTCCATTTTGCCACCACAATGATGCATCAGATATTTGCCTCGAGACAGGCCCCGATGGCTAGGAATGGTGATCCCCTTACGATATGCAAGTAACAATTTCACACAAGTTGCTTCTGTCCGTCTGTTCATCACCGATTAAGATATTTTTGCAATTCTGAAAAACTTATTTCGAGGTTCGAGTCGTTAGGGTCACCAGTGAACTCGTGAAATCTCTGAAGGTGGGATTTAGATCTTAGCAGTAAGTCGCAGATGATGCTGTTCGCACAGCTTCGCCGAGTCTTCGGTAGCTTCGATCTCCGCGTTTGGGATCTATTGGCTGCCTTCCTTATATTTTCTTGCCTGTAACTAACCGCCATCAGCCCATCCAGCGAAAGTTTTACAAGCCAGGCTTGTTTAGAATGTGCTGAGCAAGTACTCCAGATTTTTGGCTGATGTGGACGCTTCAATATCAGCATAAGAGTTACTTTTACAGATATGATTTATTTTATGCATATAGATTGATTTTATTAATTTGACCTTCATTGATCTGGTATAATTGCACTGGTAAGATCAAGTTCGGAAAAAGCGCAATTGCTGCTCCTCTCTCCGCTATCGCCCATGTATCATAATGTCAAGAAGCTTGATACGTTGGCTTGTATTACTTATTCTTGCTATAAGTCTAGACAATTTTAGAAATATTTCCAACACTCCACTTCTAAGAGTAACTCTTGATGAAAATGTGCTTGGAGCCGCTACATAAGCGTGATCGTTGCACGCATTTTTTTTTTTTTTTTTTTTTTTTTTTTTTTGCGAATATACTGTGGGCTGGCACATACCAAACTAAACGTTTCAGGATAAGTACCGTACTAAACCGATCTGTTCGAATCGTCTTACATGCGAAAAAATTGCATCTTTCTTGACCTCTTGCGCAGCAAAAACTGCTAAGCGAGTGTGTACACACATTTGACATTTATTTAGAAGCACTAACATAACATTGTTCCGACGGTATTTACGCCGTATCTCAAGCAAAATGAGCATCGATTGGAAAGTCGATCGTCCAAGCTTGGCAATGCGAAAAAGACATTCAATGGACAGATTCGCTTCAATATTTCTTCCAGAGGACCTTAAATTTGGAATTAATAGACTGAGCTACATTAAACTTGGATCTTTCTTCTGACCGTTCTTCGAGACAAGCGAGAATTTATGTTACGCAGTAACAAATAGTCAACGTGACTCCTGAATGCGCGTAATGTGCCGCATTGTGCGGAGGCGCGTGCTTCCCCCCCCCCCTTTTTTTTTGTCTTGAAGTTGTCCGCAGCATGGTGGTCGTGGTGAACGGAATAAGGTTAAGATTTCTTCATGTTTACGGATATCTTGCTTGATGAGCTGTCTCTGTCATGAAATTCATGTGTTTGTGAGGTTGATTGTTAGTCTGAGATACCTTTTTTCTGTCTTTTATGTCTGTCGAAGATGCTAGTATTCCTATATGATCCTGAACAAGTCGCTGTGAGTTTGCACGGGGAATGCACGGAAGATTTTTTTGTACATGCGATGTAAATAAGCATGTCACTTGGTTTTAATTCGAACTTTTACAGACGTCCGTCCTTGATGACCGAGGCCCGGCAAACCTATATCAAGTAGAGACCTTGACCACATACATCTATTATCATCCGGAACCTTTGCAAAAAGTAGTATGGTATATATCAACTAACTTGTGCTTCGGCGTAAGTTTGCTGATAAATCAGCAAGTTATGCGCGATATATTAGTGACTTAGGTAAGATCTTGATAAGCTAGTTATAAGCATGCTGAGACCATGAAATCAGCAATAGTATTTTAACCATGACGTTGCCTGACAACTACCATGTCATCTGCAGGTTATCTTTAAAAAGGTGTGTACCTAATGTTTGATTAGATTCTTCTGATGTTTTAGTTTCCGGTCGCTTGTTTTTAAATCCAGAATTCGCAGATTCAGAAAATTCTAATTGGGTTTCCTTCTTTCTGAGTAAACTTATGGAACGTAGGGCATATGGTCTTTTATTCTCAGTATTTTATGTGTACATAAAATGTGCACATATTACATGGTTCCTTTTATGTGAGCCTATGTGGTCGTAACATTGCTTTTCTGTGCTAGCCGAGTCTTAAAGACCTAAGGTTGAGGGAAAATGGAGAAAGCTAACCTGACAGATGACGACGAAGACCAGCAGCAAAAAAAGAAAGGTAACCCGCTGCCGCTGTGGGGTAACGCGCAAACAATGAACATGAATAATATGATTGTCACAAATGTTCTGTCCTCCCCTTATTTCAAGAATGATTTGTTCAAGCTGAAAACTTTTCATGAAGTTGTGGATGAGATTTATTATAAGGTAATATAGCATCTTGTTGTACTTCAACCTGCAATGCTGGTCCTGGTCGGTATGGACTATCAGCTTGATTTTTTTTCATCTGATTCAGATGGTTTGCTACGGTTTGTGTAGGGTTTCAAGAACCCAATTTTTGATTTGTACAAGTGGTTTATAAGCTATGTTATGTTAATCTGGCTTTGTGCATCATTTTTTTAGCAGATCTGCCAACTGAGGTGCTGTGAAATTTTTTAAAAGTTTCATAAAGTTCATGTTAAGGCACCTGGTTTGAATGTCAAAAATGGTATGGCTAGGTATATTGGCATAACAAAATACTTTTTATGATCGATTAGGTGGAGCACCTGGAGCCTTGGGAACGAGGCAGCCGGAAAACACACGGTCAGGTTGGAATGTGTGGTGGGGTAAGTGCTGCAGTTTGCTGTGGTCTTTCATATGACGAAAAATTGATGTGCAATCCTTGATGTGATATCCTTTGGTAAATGTTTAATAAGTACCAGTAGATCCAGTAACCAACTTTTATATGTCAATCCTAAAGCTGTTAAGCTTCACAGCATTATACCAAGTAATTTTTTTGGTATGCCTGTTTCCTGTGGTCTCTATTATACTTGTGCATGATATCTTAGGTGCGTGGTGTTGGTGCTGGTGGTATTGTTTCAACACCTTTTTGTCTGCTGTTCAAGTTGTTTACATTAAAACTCACAGAAAAGCAGCTTCTCCAATTACTTAACCATCCGGACTCCCCATATATCCGTGCTATGGGATTTATGTACATCAGGTAAGAGGTGATTTAATTTGAACTTTCTTTTCCGTTTGCTAAGTTTTCTTAAAGAATGCCAATTAGGTATGCGATGAATCCTGAGCTCAGTACTTCAGTGGCTGTAAACTGTGACCAGTTCCAAGCCTTTTCACCAAATTAAGTATTGGTAGGCGTGTATAAGCTTTGTCTACAAAGATGTGATCTGAGAGCTTCTAATGGACATAATGCTGCTGTTAAGTCTTTCAAAATATCCTATTAAATAAAAGATGTATATTTTTTGTTGCCAATTGTTGAAGTACATGCTGGTGTGTGTTATGACAGTATGGGGGACTTTTATGCCGTCGGTAGATGGCAGATTTGGATATGAAGACTTGGTCTAGTACCTGCAAGTCAAAATTGTACTTACTTCGATTTGTCAAGATTAATTTGTGGAATTAGCTTGACTAATGACTAATTTTTGTTCTTCCGTAAATGTTAAAAAGGGGTTTGGTGTTCCGACCTAATTTTGGCAGACTAGTTTGCGAAGTGAGACTGCAGGAGGACAAGGAGTTTATGTTATTGTATGGCATGGCCAATAGCTGCAGAAGTTGCTGGGACCGCCAGATTTTCTTTACAGAATGCTCGGTGAGGGCGAGCCGAAATGATGTGCGAAAGCCAAGATGGAGGCCGTGCAGTGTGTATCACCTAAAGAATTCACCTTTACAGCATTAGCTTAGAACAAAAAAAGCCCTGCCTCTGCTATATTTTTGCCGTACGTTTTCGTTTGTCTTATTGCATCTGAATTCCATGGCAGTTCTCCCATACAGCTACGTTGGAGCTTGTTTGCGAGGTGGCAATGGGCAGAGGCAATAAATAACTGTTGTCTAATCATCGAAATTTAGGTTATCATTATAGTTTGATAACCAAGCCTGTCAGCGTATCGCTAACTGGTAAAAGGCACCCGTGTTCCCTCAGTGCAAATATATTCTTGTGCGATTTAAGTTTCTTTAAACTTCCTTATCCTTAGCATGGCTGGCGAATACGTATCTTTTCGGTAAGCCAGCTTTCGTTTGGCATATTCTACTGAAAAAGAATGGCAGGCAACTTGAAAGTTGCTTCTTCGCTGTCCTGATGCAGATTTTTCTACTGTGGGCTCTTGACCGCTCTAATTTGATGGAGTTAAAATGTTATGGTGATTTCTAACAAGCCACGCTGTTTTATGAACTTTTGTAGATATTGCGTCGATCCGAAAAAGCTCTGGTACTGGTATGAGCCTTACCTAGAAGATGAAGAGGTGCGTCTTCCATGGAGGTTGGATATAGTTATTGATGTAATGCGGTAGTTTGCTGCTCGCGCGCGTTCTTAATACTTGCCTTTGTTAGTGATGAGTTCGTAGACTGCAAGCAGGTACACGGACATGCCCATGGCAAAGTAGACTACTATTTACTCATTCCATAAATTTTTCCCCATGGTTTAAAGTAAATTACGAAATTATTCAATCGAAAATAAAAGTCGTTGCCTATGGTCCTGCTAGCAGTGATTGTACTTTTTTTTGAATGATAAATAAAAGTCGCACTTTGCAGGAAATCGACCCGAAAGCTGGAACTGGTTCATCAATGACTATAGGCCAAATGGTCCGCAGCTTCCTTCTTAAACTTGACTGGTATGGCACGTTGTTCCCTCGCATTCCGGTACCCGTTCACAAAGACATCGAACAAAAACTCAAGGAGCGTAACCTGTTTGACGACAGGCGGAGAAAGGCTAGTGATGTTGCCGAGGAACCTGAGCGCTCCAAGCCTGACCAAGAAGTAGAAGAGAAGTTAGTTCTTTTTGTTTGTCTTTTACATTGTTTTTTTTTTTCTACAATCCCCTCATGAAGTCTTTGGTGAATACATGCACACGCAAACGTGCTTGCAAACACATGACTCGTGAATATATATATACATATACATATATATATATATATATATATGTGTGTATATATGTATACATTAAAGAAATATCGGCGAAAATGACGCCTAACAATAGGTTACTAGGTCAAACATATATATAAATGACCTATTGTTAGGCGTCATTTTCGCCGATATTTCTTTTAGTAAATAGATTCAAATTGCTTTCTACGTATTTTTTGCTGGGATCTTAATTTCTAGCAAAGTTAGTTGACTTTTAATCTAGGAATGGTGATTCTGAAGACCATTTTGGCGAAGCGGAGCGCTATGCGCGTTTGCGCCGTGAAGGGGAGCGTAAGACCAGGTTAGAAGAAGTAAAGTAGTATTTGATGATTCGATGGACATGTACGCGATGACTCGGCAAGCAATTTAGGACAGGCAGGCGTGATCTGGTACGTCAATGTGTTAGGGAGATAGAAGAGGCAAAACGGGTGGTCAGAGCAGCCCAGAAGAGCGGTCAAAGTGGACAGGCTAAATGGAAGAGTGCTAATATTTTGATTCCTTACCTGCACCTGCCAAATTGCGGCGGTCGGTTATGCAGTCGGAAGATTTATGCGGGAGGTGTAGAAAGGAGGCACGTGCTTTTATCCTGCGAGGCACTGCTGCCTGCATATACGTAGCAACATAATCAGATGCTAAGCATGTTGTCGGGGTCCGCCAGACAGGCTGTGGTGCTGTGGTTGGAGTTCGGTCCGCAGCGAGTGAAAGGGATTTCTTTTGTGGGGGCATCAGAGTACCGCGGGAAGGTGCTAGCGTTGACTTGTCCTCTGCGGATGATTGGGATGTCTTGGTGCACAAGGGGAGATCTACTATTCCTGCACATATTGTACTCTCCTCATGGCGTCGAAACTTGCTCCTGCTTCCTAAGATAGGGCGTAGGATTGTCATGACACAGTTGGCTGTGCTTGGGGAGAATCGTCGAGGCGAGAGAGTGGAAGTACTCTAAATAGGGTACGTGAGTGCTGAGGAAGTGATTCACATGTTGAAATCCGGACAGGTGTGGTCGGGTGCCTTTGGGCATTTGGTGAGACTTTGGTTTCGAGCTTTTGGGTTAGTTGGTTGTTTTATGGTTTGCTCTAATGCGTATGTATGCTTATATATATATATATATATATATATATATATATATATGCATGGATGTTGATATTCTTGTTTCTAGTGGAGACCCTAACCGTCAGCGCAGCCAGAGCGGAGGCCCCGGCAAAGATCCCTGTAAAGAACGTACCCGAGAGCGCAGCAAGGAGCGGGAGCGTAGCAAGGAGCGGGAGCGCGATCGAAAGCATCGAGATCGTAAGCGCGAAGGAAGTCGCGATGCCGGGAAAAGCTCTGATCGTCATCGGCAAGACAGGCATCGCGATGACAGACATGGCGACGACTCGAAGCGACGGAAGGGGTCATCCCCTCGACGAATCAGCCGCCGATCTCGATCGCGCTCGCCCAAGCGTCGGAGCCGCAGTCGCTAGGTGGCCTGCGGACTGCCATGATAACTTTCGTTCTTATTTTTGTGCATCCGAGTATGACCACCAACTCGAGCTTTATTTTATTTGTCGGCAGTTGTGCGGTACTTGCTCGCAAAGCGACACATGGGAATGTCTTGCTTAGTGGTTAACATGTATATACTTTGTGCGGTGTTTTAATTGGTTGCTACTATTCTCTGCCTTATTTATTGTCTTCTGGCGTGTGTGTGTCTGTGTGTGTGTCTGTGTGTGTGTGTCATGATTTTCTCTTTTGATTTATAGTAAAAGTATCCTTAAGGAGCATGTTCATGTGAACTTAAGTTTTATTTTGCGCCGGTAAATTCTATGAATTTAATTCGTCTTGTGGCTTCCAATGCTTAGCCCTTTGCGATTTAAGGCGCATGATTTATATTGCTCTTAGAAGTAGTAGGTCTATTTGGCCACCAGAGAGGATGTTAATTGAAAGAATACTATCGGTGGCGTTTACCCTGCGTGCTAGAAACGATGAAAAGCTAGAAGTTCTATTTTCCAATGAGTCTAACCTTCGAGAGATCCAGCGGTAAAATGCAAGGTGTAAATGCAAGGTCTACATTAGTGACCTGATCGAACCATTTACCTGGTTACTTTTCCCTTCTACAAAATCAAACCCATATTTCATCAGTTTCATCGAATACTTAGTCGCTTAACGGACCTTGAGGAGGAAAGAATATTCCTGGTCGAGGGCCATCAGTTTCACACTTCTGCAGTCCATCCATAAACGCATTTTCATTTTTACTCCTCTCTCTCTCTCTCTCTCTCTCTCTCTCGACGCTACTTGATCAAGATCAAAATAACTTTCACTGGCACGAACTTTTGCCGTCTTCGTTTGAGAAATGTCAACATCCACGGCCTTACGTGGAACCTAGCAGAGCGTACGGCAAATAAGAACTTTAGAAAATCATGCCCCTAATTGTAGGTGATGTAATATCTGTGCATGAGATACTGACCATCTGCAAGTCAAAAATACGGATACACGTAGCAGATATTCCCTACATTTCACAGAAGCACATGTGAAACAGAAAGGAACTTCTTACACCCTTTTTAACGTTCTCTGGCCTTGCTGATGTATAAGAATCCCTCCCCCTTTCCACCTAATTTGTTTGTTATTGTTAAGGATTCATTAAAATTTTTCAGAGTAGACCTGGGTGAAGGGATTATTTAAGGATTTGCTTCAAACGTGAGAGCATAAACAGCCTTTCGCACCCAACTTAAAGGCCGATCTAAGACCATCCACATGCTCAAGTAACTCGTAAATAGGATTCTTCCATTTCCAATTCCTATAGACTGCTTGAATGACATATTTTCTCTGAGATCGTGTTGAACGAATTTTTTGAAGGCGATCATGAAACATTCACCAATTTAGGCGATTGGTTATTGCCTATTCAAGGTGTAAATACGTAGCCAAGGGAATAAGTGCCATGTAATATTTATTGCAAACTCGGGTTACATATTCTTAAAAACCACATGATCAAACAGAGATTTTGTAAATACTCGCCGTTCATTACCTTCCTAATGACGGGCGACCATGCCACCACAGGCAGTGTGTGAGTACAGAATACTATGCTATTTTGATGTTTGCCTGTACTAGCATTTATGTTAAGGCATATATCTATATGTACATATATAGATAAACTAATACACGGGTAGGCTGCTAGACAGCATCAATAGTCATCATTCGTTGATATTGCATACCTTGGTCTTTGTAGAAAGGCAGATATTTGTCGTCTTACTTTCATGTCTATGCCAATGCCATGCAAGCACAAGAGATAAATACACAAACTCGTCTGAAGAAACGAGATACTTATCTCTACCAACGTGATATGCCCATTTTGGAAACAACAAAAATATAACAAGCCATACATATTTTTCTCGAAAATGCAACTTCCAAAATAAAATGCAACTCCAGAATTTAGAACGAATGAAATAATGAATAAAACACAAACAAATTTGTTGGTGAAGGAAGACATCCTCTAGACAGAAGAGCGACATCCTGTAAACAGAAGTAGGCGTCAGGATATCTTCTGCCACTTGGTTAAAAAGCCTTCTGGGTTAAAATTTACTAATAAATTGCCCCAAAGGGAAGTTCACCAAAGCTGAAAGGCTTTGCTTTCAACATAAAAGATTTAAATGGTTTGGCTTACATACATACATACATACATACATACATACATACATACATACATACATACATACATACATACATACATACAT
>QQSS02225774.1:0-10524 GCA_003687565.2 Craspedacusta sowerbii | reverse complement strand
CAGTCAGTCAGTCAGTCAGTCAGTCAGTCAGTCAGTCAGTCAGTCAGTCAGTCAGTCAGTCAGTCAGTCAGTCGGTCTGAAATTTGAATGAAAAGATCGCAGCAGCTAAAGCACGTTTACCACTTAACACTTTCAGCAACTCGATCAGTCAGCATCGCTCTCCATGTTCTACCAAAGTCTCGGGATATCCATGCATTAGCCTAGATGAAAGCGCGGAAAGGTCATCAAGGAACATAAACCTTGTCCACAACCTTGTGCAATTATCTCGCACAAAGAAATTCATAGAAACACGTCAACGTTAACACCGCTATAAACAGACGCCAACTAAGGCGCTTCGGATGCCTAGACTAGACAAGAAAAGCACACCTTTTTTTGCAGTGATGTTGCCTCAAGTGCAAGAATCCAGTTTTCGTTCGTTAGATGAAACTGAAGAATCTCGTCTTGCCGAATGGTAAACTTGAGATCAATCACATCAAACGACTTGCCCCCGTCTTCAGTGATAGCTAACTTGGAAGGGTTCGTCACTAGCCCTAACCACTGCGCCTCATAATATGATATCAATATGACCTAAGAATCGAATCAAAGATGACAAAATAAAAGATTGCGTATGAGATCAAGACCGCATATAAGCAGGGCAGCATTTAGAAACCCAGGCGATTAATATCAATGAGGCTGTTGAAGGTTTCTAAAACACTGGTTGCACAGGAGCGGCGATTCACCTAAGCCTTTTCAATCCCTCATTTCAAGCAAAATTAGCTTTGCGTCATCCGAAGTAGCCAGGACTAATTTTGTGAATCTCCTTCATGCCCTTTTCGGATGTTCAATAGGAATTGGCTACAGTAGGTATCCTGCCGCGAGAATACCTACCGGATGCCGGTTGATATGCCTGCCGTAAAAACCAATCGGTCGGCGGTTATTATTCCTGTCGTAAAGATACATACAAGCGGGCGGCTAGCACTCCTGCAGTAAACGGATGATTTTTAAACACACACACAGGCCTTAAGATCTTAGATTGTGCATTAGTAAGACCTGCGTCAATCGAACCGACGCATTAAGCGGTTCGCCTACTACGTTGCGATCTGCCGTGTTTCCTTTGCCGTGTTTCCTTTGCCGTGTTTCCTTTGCACGGCGAAGGGCCGACTCCAAAGAAGGAAAGAAAAGCGTAGACCTTACGAAGCAAATTTAACGAAAACAAGTCCATCCGAGGCTCTCTGTAGTAAAATTCTTCATCTTTATCTAAGTGCGACCAACGGGCCCTTTTAATCACACAAACGTGACATTCGATGACCTTACGATTCCCTGTCACAAGAATTTTCCCCCTGCATTTCCCGCATCAGATCATATGAATTTAAGCAGGATACGAATCTTTTGCAGTCAAATTAAATGCAGCGAAAACACAGGAAATACAAACTGCTCACAACAGCTCTTAGAGCTCCTTATCATAATGCACTTGAAAATCTAATATAAAGCCAAAGAGACGATGGAAGGCGGTACAAGACTGGCGCGTTTACCGCACCTTGGAGTTCAGTACCGACCAAAGACCGGTTAATGCCGCGATTGCCGTCAAGCTCCGTCGCCCGCTCCTTAAGACGCCTACTGCCTCTCCTCGACACAATGTTAAGGCGTCGTGTGAGCCGGCACTGCAACTCCAGTACGCAGTGGAAATCAGTAACCAAATCTCTGTACTGTCAGACAGCGAAAACAAGGATCGGCACACCTTCAAGAATGCTGTTAATAGCGCATCATCAACTTGCATTGGTGCGGCTCCACAGAAGAAGAACAAAGAATAGATCATTGATAGAGTTTGGGATCTGATTGGCAGAAAGCGTGAACGTCGACTGGCAGGAAGAATCGATGAATACAAGCGACTAGGCAAGCAGTGCAAGGTGCAGTCAAGAGCAGATCGTCAGCATTGGGCTGATGAAAAAGCCGAAGCAGGTGAAAGGGCTCTGTCGCGCGGTCAACTCAAGGACGCCTTTGCAAATTTTACTCAACTTCGCTCTGCCACGTTGTCTCTCCAGCCCCAGTCTGCACGTGCAAGGCTCACTCATAAGTAACAAGCAACAGAAGATCCAGCTATGGCAGCATCACTTTGATCAGCTTTTAAACCGTCCTTCCGCAACAGCATCAGCAGAACTGCTACAAGCCGCTGCTGCGGCTTTGGATGATCCCAACATTTCCTGTTCAGCTCCTACTGAGGATGAGGTCAAAGCCGCCTGAAGAAACTCAAGAATGACAAAGCTCCAGGCTGCTGTGATATCGCGCCTAAGATGCTAAAGGCTGGTGGCCCTGCAAGGGTGACCTGGTTGAAAATGTTGTTTCAGTCGTGCTGGACTAAGGGCACGCTTCCGGATGACTGGAAGAACGGGATTATACGACCTGTCCACAAACGAAAAGGAAGCAGGCGTGACTACAAAAAATACCGGGGTATTACCCTACTCTCTTGCCCGATACTCATATACTCCTTGAGAGGATCAAGAGCAGGCCTGTGGCAGCAAGAATAACAGAACAAAGCGGATTAACTCCCCATCGCTCCATCATCGATCGGATTTGCGTGCTAAACTTCATTTTGCAGGGTCGGCGAGAGTATCAGAGTCCCCTTTGGATTGCGAATGTAGACCTGAAGTCTGCTTTTGACTCGGTCGAGCGAAATGCACTGCGGTTACTACTTCGCAGTCTCGGCATCCCTCTAAAGATAGTCAGCTTGATTCGAGAGCTCTACACAGATACGCTCAGCTGTGTCCATATTGATGGAACTCTATCCGATTGATTCCCTATCAAAAGTGGCGTAAGACAGGCGTGCACCATCGCACTATCTTTATTTCTAACGCCTATGGATCGGTTTCTTGAGCGTGCAGTGCATAGAGGATTTTCTGGAGCTAGTCTTGCTGATGAATCCTCTACAGATCTGGATTACCCAGACGACGTGGCACTGCTTGCTGAAACGCTCGAGGTCCTTATCCTGTCGCTAGAGATAATGCAAGAAGAAGAAGCCAAGCCGTTCGGTCTAGAAATTAATTGGAGCAAGACGAAAATACAGACAACAGTTGACACTCGTGCTCCGCAGCATGTTCAAGTGGCAGGCAATACCGTAGAGATCACGAAGTCCTTCAAGTACCTTGGAAGTCTAATTGACTGGAATGGTAGAAGCGAGGTGGAGCTACGTCCAAGGATATCAATTACGCGAGACTTCATGACGCAGCTGGATCGCAACATAAGGCACTCTAGCATATCCGCATCCACCAGGATTCGAACGTACTGTGCCTATACATTACCATTACTGTTATATGGAGCTGAGACCTGGACAATGACCAAGGCAATGTCAGATAGGGTGGATGCTTTTGACCAATGGTGCCTGCGCCGCATCCTGCGAGTTGACTACAGAAAGCACGTGACCAACGCGGAAGAGCGAAGTCGCACGGGCTGCCCTCCTTTGTCGGAGGTCATTCGGCCAAGAAAGCTTCGCCTTTTGGTCACATAGCCCACGTCCTTCCGGAAATGGTCACTGTCGAGCTCTTCGTGCCGTCATCAACAAACCTCCACGCGATTGGAAAAGGCGACCAGGGCGCCCAACACGCACTTGGACCCATGCAGTTGAGACGGATCTGAAACCAAGCAACCTGGGCCTCCGCTCTGCCTGGCATCGAGCGCAAGACCGAGACTCGTGGCGCTGCCTTGCCCAGGCAGCTATGCCCCAGTTCGGGGTCCATTCCTGATGATGATGCTAAAAGCCCAGGCAGCCGAATATCGCCAATTTTTTCCGGATTCCTCTGTAAAAAATATCTATCCCTACAGTCTACTGACAGACGCTATTTTAAGATGAATCTTATGCTTACTTTGTTTCCATTGAGAGGACTTTTCATTATCCCCGAGTTTTCACGGATATCCAAATTTCCCACTTTGCTACCGATGTTTGTGAACGTAAAGCCGAGATCAGTACTGGAAAGCAAAAATAAACAGTTATTGTAAACAGTAGCTTTGTTACCATCCTAATTGCTATATAACATATAGATAAATAAACATGCGACAGATGACACAGAACTCCATGCCCAAACAATGATCCATAAAATTTAATTAATCCTCTTAAAAAGGGCACCACAGACCATAGACCTTTTAAATCAAACAGAAACATAACCACATGAACACATGCAGCCTCACCTCTCATACAGGTTGGAATGTGACTTGGATCCATGGGAAAAGATGATGTTAAAAAAATTGAGTCCCATAGTTGTCAGCAGAAGCTGCTTCTGAAATAAAAACATTAATCGAGACCATATAAAAATTTTGATACCACAAATAATCATTCAAATAATCAATTAACACAGAAACTGAGAAAATCTCTGGAGCCTCCACATATACAGCATCGTTGACCTAATGATTGTAGGGCCCTGTGCATTACATTGAACTTCCTTACATGATCAATGAAATTTAAGCCGTCACATATAAAGTCTTGATCATTCTTCAACATAAGAGAAAACTTAAATATTGCATCAGCATGTTAGCAAACTCCTTTATCTCTTGAGAAAAAGAATTTTGCAGTAAAGCACCAGAAAAGCTCATGGGGATAATACCACTGTTTGTCCATCCTTATGTCCAAGACAGTCTAAGAGGAACTCAAGATTTTGCAGCCTGTCTAGCCTATTAGAATGCTTTCAACAAAACATAGAATATCTGACACTTCATAGCAACAATCAGAGCGTTGAGCATGCGAAGGGCTAAAGTTTTATTGGAATTGAGACACACTAAATTCCATTGGTGACACTTAGACAAACAGCACTGAAAAGAAAAAAAACGTAGAGGCAACTTTATTTCCAGCATTAAAGCCATGATCGAAATTTTAGCAAAAGAATTTGCCAAGGACGACTAGTCCTTCACTACGACCCGATCTGGAATTGTTGCTGTTTAAAGAAAAGCAGCTTGAACCAAGACATTGCCATAAAGTTGACTTCCGCTTAAACCCAGCGTGTTTTGGAGATTCTCAAACAAATGTGCAGTGCAGAGTACTTAACAAAATCATTTTTATCACAGCTTTATTAACAAATTCCAGGCTATAATTATAGATTTTAGATCTAAATTCCATGATAATCTCAAATATTCTCGGATAATCTGAAATTCCAAGGTAATCTCTTACTAGGGAAACATACAATAGCTCCAGCACAATGCAGATAAAATTCCATGATCTGCTGTGTCATAGTATTGATTGTACTACCTCAGATGGGGCAAGGCATGCTTTTACTTTTGATCAACCATGATGCTCATGTCATCTTTCTAGCTGTTTGGCATTTGCTTCTATCTGACGTCAGCCAGGGTCTAATCACAGATTAAGTGCAGGAGAACGCCCACACCAAAGAACGTTTCCTAAGTTGATTTATGCTCACCATGATCAAAGGCCAAACAAACACCAAAGTTGAAAAGAAAAACCATATATAAGAATTCCAACGAAAGGTCACCTTCAGCATCATGCTGCTGTAAAATTAGAAAAGGACAAACCTAAACTTTAAACAAACCTCGGAGCTGCCTCCTACCCAAAGGACAGCTAAGTTAAAATTCTTGTCATCTTTCAAAGGAAACTAAAGGCAAACAAGTGACATTTCAACATCTTGAAAATCATGGGCTAGGAAATTATTGAATAGAAGAAATGGTCCTTTTACAAAAGTTAGACAACTAAAAATCTTGAAAATCATGGGCTAGGAAATAATGGAATAGAAGAAATGGTCTTTTTAAGAAAATTACCAGAATTCTCAGCAACAAAATAAGAAAAAACATAAATACGTTATATAAGCCAACCTTGTCACCCAAAAGCCAAAAAAAAAAAAACAGCAACTTAAGTTGCATCCCCAGATAACTAAGGAAATAGTAATTACAGGTTAACTGTCTCAAGAGATTCACAAATCTTGGTTCAATAAGTAAGGTGACATAACAATGAATCAGGACGAAACTCTAAAAGAACTAGTAGAACAGAAAAGTAAAAAGCTAACTGGCACTGAAAATTCCTAATTAGGATGCACGCTTTCAAGGAATGGAACACAGGGGCACATACCGCATTTTTGTGAATTCTCCTGCTAGCATCTTCATTTATTAATTTACATGGATCATCAGACCTTCTCGACCGGTGATGAAACCAGGGTGATCTGGGCAGGCTCCTTGACACAAGACCCTTTCCGAATGTCAAATAATTGGTATGGCCTATGCTTGAATTCTCTAGTTCATCTAGCGGTAAGTCATCAAATGCGTACTGCTTGTACAAGTGTCTTAAAAATAGATCCCCACTAAACGTGGATGCAGGCCTGATGACTGCAAATGCTTGAAATACCAACAGCTTCAAAAGAGGCAAGGCATACATCATGTCATCTAACTAATGGCATTGCCACAGATCAGTTTCGCAAACGGAATTCAGCAGTAGTCGAAAGTGAATCGTAACTGCTTTTGAATAACTATCTAGAAGTCTAAAATAATAATGAACAAGGAACTAAATTTCTCTGCATTACTACAGCACTAACAACACTAAAGATGGTGAGCATTGACAATTATTCACAAGACATCATCATTAGGAAGTTAAATCCTCAAGAACGCTTTCAATGAAAGATGATAGGCCTAGCACATACTGCACCAACAATGCCTTTATTGTTGGCCCTAAATTGTGCACGCAACACTCCAATAATCTGTGACATATTGGTTATAATGCATACACAGGTATATCAAATTAGATAGTAGAACACACCCATGATCCTGCAAACAAGCCTATCAGGCAGAACGTAGACCATGAGAATTGACTGCTTAATCTTACACAATTTATCTACAAAAGTTCAATTTAAGGTCATTACATCTACAGTAGACTCTAGCAGTAATGCATTATGCAAGCCACCAGGCCAAGCTTTATTCAGAGAATGTTAAGGAAGTATAGGGCACTTGTTAGATTCGTCGTGTCAACACCTTCAATCTTAGGTACTCAGAAGCTGTAACTTAATCACATTTTCTTAAGTCAGTAGTCTGAGCTTTAAGAAATAAACGCCTTGCTAAATGCACCAAAGGAAGAAAAGCTGAAATTTGTGATTGGTCTTGATGATCAAGAAGCTGAATGCCAAAACTCTGTTCGTCCATGATTGAGATGTTTCTTTTAAGCAGAATTTGTACTGGATATAAATTTTAAATTTAAACAAATGCAATTTCCTTAAATTCTACCGCAATTGACCCATACAGCCCTAAAGTACTTGTAAAACTTTCGTTAACATTTATGCTTTTTTTTTGGTATTGGCAATGAAACTCCAGCAGTGGCGGATTAGCCAAGAATTAAGTCACCGTGTTTTAAATCCTTACTTAAAATCGAAAAGTTTTCATCATCGCAATCTAGCTCGTGACTTCATAACAAGGCTTCTGAAATCAGCAACGAAAAACGCAAAGAATGCTGTCGTCTGTGTAAATCAGCTTCAAATTTTTGGGCACACAAGTCGTAACGCTATGATGCGAAGTACTTCTTGCCAGTTATGTGGCACATTGTTTTCGGCTGGTCACGTGACGCTAAGGGCCATGGTACTCCACACAGAACGGCGAGGATTACATAAATTTTGGTAACTCTTTAATCATAGAGCTTCAAGCACATGAGTAACCCTAATTTCGCAGAATTATATTTAAGGACGCATAAAGAATTAGAAACACAATGTAATTGCAGACACCAATTGACAGGACATGGTTCCCAAATTGAACAAAAGTGCTCGCATCAGCTCCAATCCACAAATCGAAGAACGGTGGAGTGGTAATCAGGTTAACCATAGAAAACGGAGCTATGAGTCACGCATTTCCAAGCTTGCACAACCTAATTAGGGAATGATATGGAAGTCAAGGACATTATATTACCCGAAACGCGCGCGCGCTCACACACGCGCACCCAGACAAACAAACAAACAGGCAGATACACAAGCACACACACACACACACACACACACACACACACACACACACACACACACAACACACACACACAGAGAGAAAGAGAGAGAGAGACAAACACACACAGACAAAGAAACATATTTTTACGCATTTTAAATGTTAACCATCGCAAATGGTGGGAGCGTTTTCGCTCTTTCTTGTGTCCAGTAGGAATGCTTTTTAAAGAAGTATTATTGATCAAGAAATAAAGACCATCCGGCAATTCCAATTATGCATCACATTCCAATACTATATCTTATTGAGTTTTTGTGGAGTTCACGCGAATCAAACATTGATTTTGCATTCTGAGTACAACGCATGGCTGGCACGGCCGAAGCTTTTTTCAAAATTCTTATGCTCAATTAAAAGGCGATATGAATCTTAGGTACGAGAGAAATTATATTCAATTATGACAATGACAACAATGTGGTCATGTTCTTCTTAATAAACTAAAAAAAAAATAATAAATAAATAAATTTGATCAGCAGGGAAAAATAGAACAAGCCAAAAAGGTTTTGCCAGATGTTTAGAGTTTGCTAAAATCCATTTCATGCTAATAATACTTTTCCAAACGGGCTTTCTTTAGTAATATGTTAGTTGCCCGAACTGGCAGCGACTAACGCCCTGGCAACGGACCCGTAGCTAAAGCTTTGTAAACTCGCATAACAAGCAACACAATTTCCTTTGTGAGCACCTACTATAAAGTACTGCCATGGTTGATAGTCTTAAAGCACAGATTGCCGCAGACCTGTCTTCAGTCGGCTGTGTTTTTGGTCTTGTGCAATAATGGTTTCGCGTTCAGATGTACTTATATGCTACATCTGAGGTTTCTGGATAATTACCCATTACTTGCTTTTCATCTTCATGTTTCATCTTTGGCCCTGAGCGGGCTGTTTTATTTTTTTTCCACATGTATTCGCCTAATTTAACCTTTTAACAAGACGCAGCTCAAAACAAAACAACAACAACAACAAAAAGAAAAAATACATCAAACAAAACGCAGCTCATAACAAGAAATATATCATGCGTAGTAGCTTTTAGTCCAGATATTAATCTTCAGATGGCATGGTTCTCCGAGAAAGCCGTCGGCTTTTTCATGGAGCACCATAAGATAGCGCAAGGTAACGCTGAAAATGGGTTAGGTGGGTATCTAGGTATTAGATGTACATACATCCAACCCGACGAGGTTATCCTGTATACGCAGAAACATGGAATCACGAAAAGTTAATACTTCCATTTGTCACTTACGGCGAATTAAGGCTTAAGATGTGTATAGACTCAGTGAACTGCAAAGCTCAGTTATTACCAATGGGGTGCAACAGTTGCTGAATGAAGAAGAAACTTCTTTATCTCATTCTTGAACGTGATCAGGGTTTTACTTTCTTTGGCTGTTGGGGAGGAGGACGTCCTCTCAGCTAATACTATGCTATCGGTGCCGCAGAGTTTCAGACGCTTGTCACGACTTTCTTCCACTTTTCTCCATCGGTGGTTGTTTTCCTTGCATCTTGTACGGTTAGCCTTAGGCTCTTCAGGTCATTTTTGATCTGCTTGATCCACGCTTTCGGTGCGCTTTGGTGCGACCCGCATTCACCCAGTCGTTGTCGCCAGAGCAGCTTCCGTGGTAGCGTACTTCATATTCCCATCCTGTACACAAGGCCGAAGCAGGTGAAGAAGTATAATATTCAGTAGTAATATAAATTGCATTTTTTTAAAATATTTGATAGAGCATATTTGTTCTGAAGATGGTACTTCGTTATGAAATGTTCTTTATTTGCCTGTGCTCATGTTTTCTAGTATATGTACGAGATGGTATGCAGCAAACAGGTTCTGGTGGCTAAATTTGTCTCTGATACGTAAGGATAAGCTCCACAAACAAGGAAGCTGGCTTTTAGAGAGGTGGGCTGGCATTGTGTTTCTGGAGACTATAGATATTTTTACACTTCTTGGTACTAGCTTTTTTAGCATGAAGTGAAGGGCCTCATACAACCTTCCAATGATTGGATGGATATTACAAAGATGGAGGGTAGTGGGATTCAGGGGAGCATTAATGCCATTTGTAAGGAATGCTTGTTGGCTGGAATCAATAAGAGGAGAAGTATTGTGTTGCGACAGACGTTTACACAGGATCAGTATAAATCTATGAAAAGAAAGTGTTATGAAACATTGTTTCTAAATCTGCATTCGCCTTACCTGTGGCCATCAAAATTAACCTCACAGGACAGGCTTCCTGATAGAGATGGAAAGGGCATATACGATCATTTTGCTGAAAGAGTATTTTGGCTCAGACACTCAGGACATCACACTCGTGCCAGTAAGCTGGAGAGCCTTCTTGTTACTTTGAAGACTGCAGGTGATAAAGATACCATGGCAAGTGTTTTAAAGTTCCTGTTTCTTATGTCTTCTGAAATGACATCTCTGGCTGAAAGTGAAGGCTGCTCGTACAAGAAACCGGATAGCACGAAGCTCTTTCCCTTAATGCAGTTTGATGATAAAGTTATGCATTTAAACGATAGCGGATTTGACAACAATGTTGATGATGGAAGGTTAGATCTCTGCTTTGCTATTGCTTATATATATATATATATATATATATATATA
>QQSS02225763.1:0-10525 GCA_003687565.2 Craspedacusta sowerbii | reverse complement strand
TACATACATACATACATACATACATACATACATACATACATACATACATACATACATACATACATACATAAACACACGTCATCTTCACTACAAGGTTTGGCGTGCTATAATAAATGTCCTTGTGATTGCTAGAACGACTTGTCTTTATAGATTGTTTCACTTCGCTGTCGAAAGAAAGACTATTTAGTTTGTTACAGTCCCACGACCTCAGGCAATTCAACAAGCAAAATATAACATGATCTTAATTTACTGCTGGTTAAAAGATGAAGTCGTGAGATCAGTCCCTCGATCGTGGCTTAGCCCTCTAGTTACACCATAGCAAAGTGCTAGATGGATTTATGCTAATTGAATTTAGATTTAAAGACACATTTCCTCGCAAACAATGGTTTCGTTTTCCCTTTTCATATGGAGCTTCGGCGATAGAGACTGCAAATGATTCGCACGTCTCCTGGCATCTATGAATCCGCGGACTTGCTAATTAAATTTGCTTTCCTAAGCTTTCTTGATACCCAGTAAATCTCATGCTAGCTTTGCGTTTCAGGCTGCATGAGAACCATAGAGATGCCTGTTTCTGTAGCGACAACCTATGCAAGGTTATATATTATGTAGATTTGCACCCCTCGGGAGCGATACTAATTGCAATTTTCATCAAGTTTGCCGATTCTCGAAGCCTGTTCAAATTCGCCTTCGAATCAATCGAACATTATCAATCGAAAAAAAAATTGACTATTCCAGAGAGGCACGGAGTGACTAGGCATATCTGTCTGCTAGTAAACGGAGTTGTAAGATCTTCATTTTTCTCTCTTTGTAATGAACCCATATAGTTATTATAGTTCTTTTTCTTGTCTGTTTTTTTTTTCTTCTCCAAAAGTCACAACAACACAACAAGAAAATTGAAAAGCATACGCAAAGACGTTTACTTATGACTAAAATTAAATGACTACTGTAAGCGTTATTAGCATTGAAGAAAGGATTGCTACCATTTTCTTTGCTCGCTAAACACCACAAATCAATGTAAACCTGTAAACTAAAATATGAATTATTTTAGCAAGAACGGATTCGCCTTGACTTAAAGTGACTGCGTTGAAGAAGCAATTCACTGCAGTGTCAAAATTTATCTGCCCGGCATTCCTATTGGCTTCATATACTGTTCTCTCTCTCCAATCCCTATCCGACTGTTGAACGTGCCCAAACTACGTGTGCCGCAGTTTATGTTGCTCCAGTAGCGGTGAGCTGCAGCTTAGGAACTTTCTAAACCTTGGATTAACAGTGCAAGTCAGTGAAAGCAACTTCGTGACTCGGTGCGGAGGATGGTGAGCAATTCATAGGCGACAAGCTTGTACAGGTCAAACCAAGGCAATATGGCAGGACGGGATCGGGCTGATTAAAGACTTGCGTCTTTTGACAAAGTCTTTCAAGACCAAAGCAAGCACAAAATTTTATGAGCATTGGGGGAGTGTCATGTTTAGCCTTCGATCAGTTTATAGCCACGCAACTATGGCAAGGTTTGAAGAAAGATGTGAAAGCGGGGGTTTTAGTTATATGGGTTATATATACATACATACATACGTACATACATACATATATACATATATATACATCCTCGACTCCATAAAATCGTTAAATACCAAGGGACTCCCATCGAGCAGAAAATTACTGTAAATGATTCAGGTCAAAAGTGAGAACTGCAATCTGCTCATAGTTAGTATGGTCACAATGTTCTGGTTTCAATGAAAGCCCTGCTTCAAAGTCTGTAGTAAGGGCAGAAACACTCCATGCAGTGGTCATCATTAGCTTAAAATGAAAAATATAAGCCGGTTATGAGAACCATCAGCATTAAGCGGGATTGTGAAAGAAAGAGTGGAATGCGCTTTCATTGAGTCTTACTACGTCTGTGGAGCAAATATTTAATTGCTAACTAAAAGAGTTGCGGTGACTTGGCACAAAGAAAATAAATCGATAAATTCCTATTTTACCGTCAGGGATGATCGTTCCAAAATAAGTTCGGCGTAGCTTCGGATTTTAGGGACTTGCTTCCAGGTACGTCGAAATTCGGGGTGACAATCTTCTCGAATCTGCAGACGGAAGTCAATGACGACTTGTTGTAGAAATCACGTTCCAATCACTTCCACTCCGTATCTATTCTCAACGAACGCGCTATTTAATGGCTTTAATTGCCTTAACCTTTGTTCAGACAGGTGCTCGATCTGGCAGGAATGAACTAGCACTTTTGCTTCAATATTAATCAGAGGCTTTAACTTAAAGTTATTTTTGTTTTTCATGTGGACAGAGTCTACGCCCTGCTTTTCATAAAAGCGCTATTCAGGGCCTGACACGTTTCTAGTTCACATCAAAATTTAATCAACCACTTGAGAGATCTATGCAAGCATTTCCACGAGTGCACAAAAGAGTTGTGCCTAAATGTTTTATGAGTGTTTCGCACTATGGAACAAGTGGAAACAAATGGTACACGTTGTTTTGCTTATTAATATTCATGCCATTATTTTCGTCAACATTGTGCCCTAACACGCTGTTACCTTTGAAATGTGGAGTTTCATCTTTTTTTTTTTAATTCTTGTCGCCCTGTTTTGTAAATGAGCAAGAATAGAACGCGAGCATCAGTAAGAAAAGATACGATCAAAATCCATCGTCATTATGTCGTCCCGGTCTGTTAGCTTGCGAATCAAATTTACAACAACAAAATTATGCAATGTAAGCCTCGTGACTTCCGAAAAACTATTGTCATTTAGAAATAGCAGCCACAGGAGAAAGCTGATTATTTGCATCTAGCGCTAAGCAGGCACACATCATGTGGATTCGGTCAAGCCTGCAATGGGTTCTACTAGCATTCGTCGCTGTTTTTCCTTCGGACGTGCATGTGCAATACACCAAGGATGGGGATTTCATCATCGGAGGAATCATCTCAGGAATCAGCAATTGTCCTGCCGCGTCAACAGTAAACACAGGAAGCATTTCTGTTGCTGAGGCAATAGCCTTTGCCGTCTCTCAGATTGAATCCGATGCTGATTTTGCCCAGTTGATGAAAACATCAAAGATTGGATACGACCTCCGAGATAGCTGTGACTCAGTCGAAAAGGAGAAAGATATCGCCTACTCCTTTAACATGGACAAGATCAAAGCTCGGGGCGATGCTTCTTTCGCGAAGAAATTCGTTGGTCTTGTCATGTCCGAATTCGGGAAGAAATCTCTGGATGCCATTAAAGTTCTTTCAATAGAAAACATACTGCAACTCAGCTACTCTCCAAACAACATGAGACTGAAACAAGATTCTTCGGTATCTGATGCTGATATTTCTTTGCTAGCTTCGGCATACCCTAGCGAAATAAACAAGATTGCGGCTGTAGTCGACCTAATTAAGGCTCTATACTTTGAGCACGTATATCTTATTGGATCAGATGACGTGCACGGGCGGTCCGGTTTACTTATGCTGAAGCGTCTCCTTGATGAGCAGGGTATATGCTTGTCAAATGATATGGTTGCCAAAGACGAACAGAGTGCTAGCGCGGCAGTCAGCGAAATACAGAAGAACAGCAAGATCCGAGTTGTCGTTCTCCATGGTCACACCGAGACGGACAGTCTTGTCTTCAAGTCAGCCATGCAAAATAATCTGACTGATTTAGTGTTCGTCAGCACGAGCAACTGGAATGAGCAAAGCCAGCGACTGCGGTCTTTCGCGAGCGTCGTGGAAGGCATGATCTCCGTCAACCTGAAGATTGGACTTAGTCGCAGCTACGAGGCTCACGTCCAGGGTCTTCGACGGCCTTTCACCGACAAACCGTGGCTGGAGAAATTGTACGTCTCTCTGGGAGGAAATACGAACAGCTGTTACGACCTGGCGCTAGTGAAAAACGATACAACGAAACATTGCTTCGAAGCTGAAGAGCAGCTAAAACTGATGCTTTCCGGGCACAAGGAGACCGCTGCAAATACCATAGATGCCGTTTACGCCATCGCCCATGCACTTCAGCACAGCGGCAATACGACATTTAAAAGCAGCTTCATGAAGACGAAGTTTACGAGCCCCCTGACTAATAATTTCGTCGACTACACCGATTCCATGATCACCAGTGCTCAGTCCTTTGAACTAGAAAATATTCAGGGGAGCAGTTTGACGGCGATGGTTAGTAAGTGGGTTGGAGAGTGGTCGAAGAATGCAACCCCGAGACTGAAGCTTAACAAGCAACACTTGCGCTGGAAAGGAGGCCGCTTGGATGTACCTACATCTAGGTGGAACGACGAATGCACGTTGGGAACGAAAGCTGTATATTCCAGCCCGTGCTCTTGGACTTGTGAGCAGTGCCCTAATGGCACCATCAGCAACGTCACAAACAGCAAGGTACGAATGAGTCTTTAAAATCTAAATTAATTCGAGTTGGGCATCTGAATTTACTATAGAGTCTTGGTATCGTTTGTTTGCTTTTGCTTGCCGAATACCTACTGCATACGTCCTGGAAACGCTCACTAATGGGAATGCGCACCCAATATCGTAGAGATGCAGTGCCTACGGGCTACATGTCACGGAGATGCCTAAAAAAACTAATGCTAATTCAAATTCACTTCTGTCATTGCTTCTACATTTGCAACGCTGTGCGTGCTTGCGCGTGATTATTACAAGTTTTCCTTGCTCTGAATGTTATTTTTGCTTTCTTAAATTATTCATGTTTACTCGCAAATGCAACAGCGCGACTACCCTATAAATATTATGTGAGCATTTTGTTTCATAGTTAGTAATAGGGTAGTAAGTTTTTATCACTATTGTATTACTTGTTCTAAATATTTCAGGTCATGTCGAGGTTGTGGCGAGGTTAGGTCTTGATTCATGATTTGATTAGATTGTTAAGTATTCAAATGTAGGTTACGCTTTGCTGTGGAGCAACATGAATCTTCAACTCTAGGAATCAGCTTATCGAATTACTCAGCCCTCTTAAACTAGAGTTTGTTATAAAGCATATGGTACTTCATCATAACTGAATGTTTGCTCCACTTACTAATAGACCTGCTTCACGTGCGAAGAGGGACTGACACCGAGTCCTAACCAGACGACATGCGCGCATTACAAGACCAAGTACTTCCACTGGTTCAACACCTTGGGTCAGTTCATGATCTTCTTGATCGTTCTGGGTGTGTGCCTCGCACTGTTCTGTATCGGCATTCTCAGCCAAAACGGTGAGCACCAACTCGTGAAAGCCGCCAGGTACAAACTTCTCTTCGTCTATTTGGTCGGCGCAGTTCTCCTGTTTCTTTCGCCAATCCCTCTGCTGGTGGAACCTACGGTGAAAACATGCAGTGCGTTCGTAGGCCTATTCAACATCGGACTGACCATTCCCATTGCTGTGTTGATGTCGAAGACTTCGATTATCACTGACAACTACTATGACGAGGAAGGTGATGTCATCAAAGGCAGCTTGGGTAAAAGCCCTCGTGCACTAGTATTCGTCATCACGTTGGCTTCCGAGTTACTGCTGCTGCTTGTTGGGCTATTCGTTCTCCCACCCGCTGTGAAGCACAACGACACAAACCAGTGGGACATCAAGTACGCTGAATGCGCAAACTACGAAAGTCTCACGTTCTGGATTGCATTCTCTTTTAACATGATTCTGGCTTTCATATGTAACACGTTGTCGTGCACTGCTAAGAACATGGAGAAGAACTTTGGCGAGCTGAAAGACATAATAAAAACCACCCTTCTTTTGTTCGCTACTTGCATAGCATATATCTCGGTCATCTATGCGACAGAGAACCAGGCTTTGGCGCAAGGTCAAGCAGTGATGTGCTTCTTATTTGGATTCTTCCTGATTTCCACGTTCATACTTCCGAAAGTTTTCGTTATTCTCTTCAAGACGAAATCCGACGGCAAGACAGTTGATGGCGAGAGTTTAATAAAATCAGACGAGCCTCGTTTGACCACTGCTAGACACGTGTCGGATGGATTTAAACACCACGGAATCATACAGATGCGCATCAACGAAGAAAGCGACGAGGAAACCCGAGCATGATTTTCTGATATATTTAATTCATATCGGAATGACGGACGATGATCTGGATAAAAACAACTGCATGTTCATCACCCGTCTACTCTTGTTGCTGGTCAAATGGACATCAAGACACATTTTCGATGCGTTTAATTACGATGCCTGGAATACCACGTCAGTCGACCAACTTAGCTGGCTTGCCCTGTCATTAAGAGATGAACTAGATGATGATAAATTTCAAAATTGTTATTAAGTACCTAATTTTGTATCACCCCAGAAATTAATAATCAATTTATATTCTACGTAGCAGAGCTCACGGTGCATTTCCAAATCAACGGAGCTCTATCGAAATCCTGAATCCTGTAACTTATTTTAAAATCGAATATTGTATTTTATGCATGCGCGATTTCTATGGACAAGTTTGAACTTGACAACGTTTTACTATTTAGATGCTCTGTAATCTCCAGAGAGTTTGGTTTAGATAAATTACTGCGCGAAAAACCATGTGTACGTCATCTAGAGCATGACACCCTAAGAATGGAAGAGCCCGGCGTCTACAGCATAACGATAAAAGATTTACCTTCTTCGAAGCAACTTCTTTAAATCTCACTAGCGATTAACCGTTTTACATCGCCTTCGTCCTCTTCGGAAAGAATAATCGAGTTTTCTTCGGGTACTTGCATCAAACCTGGATTCATGATTCGCTGGCTGAAAACTACGCGTGCATCCTTAACACGAAAGTAGCCCATGTACCTAAGCATGAGATAATGTACGCTTTTTCGATGTAGCTTTGTATGCAGTATATTACATTATTTACAAGCGTATAAGTTTTGCGATTTCCTCTATAACGCTATGCTCGTGTGTTTAGGAAGAATGGCAGTCCTACTGGCTAGATTTTCTCGAGTATTTTTCTTCAGTACGACGAGTATCAACGGTTAACGAAGAACAGGAATTCCCACACAACCAGGGACACCGATCCTCCTTACCTCGTGTTTTTTTTTCGTTGGAGAAAAGCCACCAAGTTGCGTCGCTCTTTTGAGATTACATATGTGAAGATTAACAACCATATTTTAAGCCTGATTAAGGTAGCCGACACTTAAGTGGGAGAGCTGTCAACTTTTCTTGCTCGTAAGTCTCTTGCTAGGAGCTTACTCTTCATATGCACCACAACGCTGAGGGAAATCATGAACACGAATGTCAAACGTGATTTAGGCCTCAGCGGTTAGTAATGGGTTACAAGTAAGCGATCTGTTGCAAGCTCGAGATGCGCCTCGTACGAGAAAAATGCATTCCCAAATCACTCTTAATTTATTAGCCATCGCTGCACTGTGAAAGGCTACTAGTGCTTCAAATTCTACAGGCGACGGGAATATTTTTTTTTAGCTAAACTGGCCTAGTTAGCAAAACAAAGTAGATAGGTCACAAAACAAACCTCGACTTCTTGGGGAAAAAAGATACACTAAATAAAAATAAGGTATCTGGTATCTGTAATTGCAGCAAGTATGAATTGAAGAAACCGTGCCGTTCCGGTCGCCCATGCGGTTCTTCTCAGCAATACGACCAAGGCGACCAAAGCGTGGCCGCAGCTGAGCGTTCGCGCCCGGATTAATTTAGACCGAAGAATTTCAACGCGCGCAAAACCAAAAGCCGCCATCAATTAGATTTCATACGCCTCAAGATAGCTTGCGTTCGTACTCAATGTAAAATTATCTGTATAAACATGTTTGCACAAATAAGCACGAGACAATAATGGTTCATAAAAAGTTTGCGTAAGACACCCATATTATAACACAGCCAAGGAATTCTGACATTGAATTACAAACCTAAGCAGACTAAAACTCAAAGAACAAGAAGTTTACGGGACACCCTCTAGAATGGTATAGGGTTGAAATTGTTGTTATTGTTGTTTCCTTGTTGTTGGCGATGGGTAGTAAACATCGCCAAAGGATAAAGGTTTTTAGAGTACTTACAAAATGTAAAAGCAAAGGAAACATGGAAAACTCGATGCAACGCCTCACCAAATCGAAAATTCGGCTCCACAGTTCCAATGAAGGATCAATCATCATGACGAAACTAGCCTTGCGATTTGTCGCAAAGAAGGTGTAGCTGCACAGTTTACGGGTCGACATCCAAAGACAAACACAAAGCGAATCCATTTACGAAGGCAAGAAACTTACTGCCACGTTACAAAACAAACCAAGATAGCACAAAATATCAAAACCACAACATAGAAAACAAAAATCACCAACAGCAGCAAAACTAGAAGATCTTTGGCAACATTAATCTACATAAAGAAAACTCACTGCATGCTGAAACTTCGACGCTGATATTTAGTAAACAACAACCTCTGCGAATAACAACCAGTTTTACAAAGTCTTAAGTGTATGAATAATATTTGAGTTATTTTTTGCCACAACAAAGAACACAAGAAAGCCGCGGCATTTGCCACGATAACAGAAAAACAATCACAAACAAAGTCTTAAGGACTGTTCAGCAAACGACTAAACAAATTGACCCACAGATTTCCTGAAAAAAACGAGAAGAACACGCTGGGCAATTGCGAGTTTTTTTTTTTTTTTGCCGGCAAACAATTAGGTTGGCAGTTGATGAGGACGACAGGATCAACTCCTTTAAATCCTTGCTACGTAGCCCGAGACATCTCAGATTGCAAACATTGCAGTCCGTGGAAAACCTTTAGCCGAGAGGCCAGGGCTCTACGACTCGGACGAATGCTCCATGACTCGCAACTCTTCCAAACCCATTTGACCACGGTGTGTCCACGTGCGGTATTTAGCTAGGTCCTTCCTCGTTATGATGCCCACAACCTAAATCACACCAAAGAACTCACTAAACGGCAAGCTTGTATAAGCATTGAGCACCTCCGCAAAAGGCACTTGCTATGGCAAGCTTGTATAGGTAATACGCACGTCCGTAAAAGGCAGACAAAACGGATAAAAATGAAACAGTGCTAATCAATAACTGGCTTCAAAAAGCGATAGAAGTATTTATAGTACGGTATGAATCGGCATAGTGCGGCAAGGATTGATGCGGTACACTTAAGTATGCAATAGCCTAATATAGAATAGTTGTTACAATTGCTGTAATTACCATAACAAAGGATAATAATTAATATTGCGCTGCGTCAAGTTCATCAGAATAAGAAAATACAACATATTATTTTACCGTCCATAATAACTTGGGCAGTATAGCAAAGTATAGTACAGGATAATATAGTTAAGTATAGTAAAGTATAATACAGTCTGGTCTAGTCTAGTATAGTATAGTATAGTATAGTATAGTATAGTATAGTATAGTATAGTATAGTATAGCATAGAATAGTATAGCATAGTACAGTATAGTGCAGTATAGTATACTATAGTATAGTATAGTACAGTATAGTATAGTACAGTATAGTATAGTATAGTATAGTTTAGTACAGTACATTACAGCACAGTACAGTACAGTATAGTATTATATTGCATAACAAACATAGCATAGCAAAGAAAGTCATACAAAAGACACGGACAGAATAATATAGAAAAAGTCTAGCAGCACAGAACCGAACAGAAAAGAAGTATACGATAGCACACCTGGTTCGAATCATTTACCACCACTAGGTGCCGTAAACCAAGAGCCCGGAACAACCGAAATGCACGATTAAGTGTTGCGTTCTAAAATATGGTAACTTAAAAAATTAGACACACAAAAAAATAAATTGGTATCTAGAATAACTTTCCTTTAATACTGTCCAAAAACTCGCGCCGCAAGTAGTGTCACTACTCCACGCAAACATATAATTCTTTAAGTAAAGTAAGAAAACTCTACGGTAGTTGCCGAAAGTGGAAACGCATTTCTGCACACTGCGAGGGCCAGAACCCGGACCAATCATCGGCATTTATGAAAAACGTGCTCATAGAACAACATTCAGATGATATTTAGCCAAACTCTGAAATTCTTCAAGTCTACTTGTAACGCACAGGCATATACGGAAAGTTAAATAGGAATCGAGAGGAAAAGAGAAATGCGAATGGAGGATAAACCAGCTTCAAGACCCCTACCTCCATAACCGTATACGGTGCAGGATTCATGTAAGGACGAAGGTCGATGTAGCATTCTCTCTCTCGTTGAGAGATATTAATGTTCTGCAGAGTAACACGAATAAATCAACGAACCAAACACAGTTGTCAAGCAAACCGGAAAAATGTTAATTTATTAAGAAAAACCGATTAAGAAAACGGTATCCCAGTGCAAAACGAAAACCATAAGTTTTCTTCCTAGCAAATCGAAAAGGAACTCTTATGCAAATAAAGGCGACTTACTCGTATGGGAGGGAAACGAGGATACGCATCGCGGAAGTCTTTTAACTTCAGCCGAGTTTTTCGTGGGCTAGGATGACCCCTTTCCTGAAAAATCTATCGGAAAAAAAATTCAAAAAATTTTCATATAAGACCGCATCAAAATGTATGTATGTATGTATGTATGTATGTATGTATGTATGTATGTATGTATGTATGTATGTATGTATGTATGTA
>QQSS02225741.1:0-10527 GCA_003687565.2 Craspedacusta sowerbii | reverse complement strand
CATACATACATACATACATACATACATACATACATACATACATACATACATACATACATACATACATACATTACATGACATTCATGCATACATGCATGTCAGGTGTAGCGTCAATCGCAAAAGCTGCATAATGCAAATTGTTTCTGAACAAAACATTTCAATCAAGAATACGATCGAGAAGAAGATAAATTGCGCGTTCAAGATATGACCAAAAATCGAAATTCATATAACAGCAGTCAACACAACAGCGACGCCACCACAGACGCATCACACAACAAAGGGGAGCACATTGACCACAGGTTCGCGCGGGACGCCTGCAACAGCGAAAACGAAAACTGTAGCAGCATATGTTACGCATAGCACCAAGTGGCCAGTGATTCCCGTCTGCGCACTCTCCTTAGAAGTGAAGATTTCTAAAATACGCCTCCAGCTCAAAACACTCATAAACAGCGGGTAAAAAAAAACGGTGCTGAAGAGGCCCGGCTTTTCTGTGGACATGCGTAAACAAAGGGACAGTATAAGAAGCCATAAGAAGCAGACCACAAAGCAAAAAAACGCCATCCTGTTGTCGAAACATGTAGAAACATACCAAAAAAATGCATAAATATTTCAATGAGAAAACCCTTAACCAGCGAACGGCTACAAGGTGGGGGAAAAAAAATAAGAAAAGGCGACCAAAAACCGACTGAAGTTTGAAAGCAACCCGAGCAACGCTAAAACACCAGAACGACTGCCCCTCTATGAACCGGCAGCCGCATACAGGACATGATATTAAGACAACAGTGTTGAAGGCAACCTTATATCCAGATGTCTATCTACGGCAATCATGAAATGTGATGGGGATCTTGAGAAAACAACCACCTCTATGGCTGCAAAAAAACGCACGCCCGATTCGCAGTTGTAGCACAGGCAACACCGAGCTTCGTCGGCACAGGTCTTCAAATTATTCGACTTGGACGATGCCTCAAAAAAGTGCCTGCACCGGGGATACGCTGGCACGAAGTGAATACCCGGGTACGAAGTCTTAATTCACGGGTACTTCAGGATCAAGCAGAGTTGCAGCCGTATGCAGAGGCGGACTGTAGGTCCATATGATCCTACGCAATATGAACGAAGCAGAACTATCATAACGCCATACCAAAGCACCAGAACTCAATTGCGAGCTAAATCCACAAATGCGATATAAAGTACCGTTTTTTGGCGAAAGAAGCTTTAAGAGAAGCCGATCCTATTGATTAACATGTAAAACAAAGTAAAGCACAGAGGTTGGCTTGATAAGAGGAAGTACAGGATATCACTCTAGGTCTAGACCGTATCTCGTACGGGGATCGGCCGGATGATCACGCTAGAGGACTGGCAGCTCCCACTGAGACAGGCAGCTAAGCCCAAGACCAGTCACAACAAACAACTCTCACTAAAACTAGGGACATAGCACAGCGTTTCACAAACAAATAAGAACTCTCAAACATGCTCTAACCGCAGTACATACCACATGTATGCTACATGGTATATACGTAAACATACAATAAAAACACAAAAACCGATATTCTCGGGGCAGATTGTTTCCGGTCCGCCAGCTGCATGACGAACAACAACAGCAGCAACAACAACAACAACAAAAAAAACTAATAACAACAATTTTATTTCACACATTTACTGTGAAGTATGCGCATCGGACAGAAGAGGATGTGGCATCAAACCGTGGGGTTTGAAGTGAGATCGGTGGCGTTGAGATATGAGCTAAGGGAATCGTCCGTAATGCGAACAAAGAGTTGGAAGTCCGAAAAAAATCAACAATATCGCGAACCGACGCAAAAATAAAGTACAGCGCAATTACATGACATATATCAAGTTAAGTTTCAGCATGGTCACCAAGAGTGAGTTAAGATCTGAGAGACAAATCATAATTCGGTTAAACGTCGCCATTCCAGGCACTACGCAGTAAATTCGAGATGCCAAATATTTCATTGATTATAAATCAGATAAACATCTAAAAATAAAAGGTTCTCTACGATAAGCTAATCATTATAATCATTCAAATAAAATAAACGCGGGTCGGATGCCACAGCGTCTCGCGCAGCCACAATTGAACGGAACTCGATATAATCATTCCAAGCCAATTTAATAAATACCAAGGCTGAGATCAGCATAAAACATCCAAACATTGATAAGAAGACAATTAGAGCGTGCAAGCAAAGAAAAAAAAATTTAATTAAAAATAGACAACATGATGGAATTCCGTGCACTGAAAAATGTTTATTGTCTGATGACTGATGGTGCACTCCACAGGGCGAGTTGTTGGGCGTTCGACGCCATCGTGCAAAACAAAGACACAAACAAAATCCCACAACAGACCAGGTGCAAAACTTCAGCGCAAACACTTCGTAATTAGCAGCAAGGACGCCTTAAACAGACGGTCGGTTTTAATACGAACATACTAACCTCGATTCAATGCTGCGAGTCACCACCTTGAGGGATTTCTTCGGGCGGCTTTAAACGAACCCCTGTAAGTAAAAACGTTTTGACGTCCCCTTTCCCTTTCACAGGGATCGTGCCTCGCTCCTTGAACGTAAAGAAGTCAGTCAGCCTCATCATGCACTCTTCACTAACTTGAATATGATCAACTACTCCAGTGGAGTCCATACGACTGGCTATATTGACTGTGTCGCCCCAAATATCGTACTGAGGTTTGATGGAGCCTATAACTCCCGCAGTCACAGGTCCTGCGTTGAAGCCGCAACGCAGTCGGAAACGAAATCCTAACATATTCTTGTTGAACTCGTTAAGCGTCTCCTGCATGGCTAACGCAAAGTCCACCAAGGTTTTCAAGTGATAATACCGGTGACAAACGGGACTGCCTTCCGCGCTGATGTGGACGGACGGGCGGCTGTTCAGTCCCGAAGCGGCCATGAACGTCGTCCCATAGACGGTCTTGATTTTCTCAATGCCGTCGATCTTCGACAGCTCCTTGTCAAAGTCGGCAATGAGCTCGTGCAGCACGCGAATGCACTCGATGCCGCCTTCGAAGTTCTCCTCGTAGAACTCGTGAAAGTTCACGATGGTGGCGAAGAGCACGCCGACCATGTCGTAGTTTTTCGAGCAATGGTTCTTGTGCTTCAGCTGCTCCCTGACGTGCGAGGGGAACATATCCTGGATCAACCAGTCGGCGACTTCCTTCTGCTGCATGGCCACGTGCTTCTCCTTCGCCGCCTCCTTATCCCCGTAATAGTTGGCGCGCACGGCTTTCTCGTGTACGCGGTTCAAGACGGTGACCAGCACCATTTGGAGCATGATCGTCATGGCAACATCCCGCAGCATCATGGCGTCTTTAGCTTGCTCGCGTATGATGCAGCTTCCCGAGGAAATCAGGATGACGAGCACAAACGCAATGCACCACACGTAGGCGAGACATGTCTTTAGAAAGGCCGACAGCTGAGTGAAGCTGATGAAGCTGAGCAGAGCCACGCTGACAAGCATGCAGAAATCCCCGGTCATTTCGTATTTCCAGCCACGCTCCGAGCAGTCACCGTAAGCTGAGAACACGAGCGACATTGGCAGGCAAAGCACTATAGCGCCACATACATGCGTCATCACCCACACCGAAAACAGGGTCTCCTTAATGAATAGCCGCAGTTTCGCAGTTCTGGAAGCAGATCCGTTCGAGAGGCCTCTCTCGTTATCTTCGGACTTCACGGGATCGCCGTCACTCGTCGTATCGCTAACGTCAAGCTCGTTGCTGGAAGCCTTCACACATCGACCGACCAGTTGCGGAAACGCAGCGGGCGAGAACTTCAGGCACTGGAAGAGCAGCATCAGCAACATGAGCACGGCGCAAAACGGAATCATGACGTACAGCGACGAAGGAACGGACTGGTAGAACACCAACGCGGTGGATATTATGATGAATATCAAGGTCAATACCAACACCGTGAAGTCAAACAGAAAATGAAATTTCGGCGAAGCGAACGTCGTCACTTTAGGATTGAGCTTGAATCCTTTGAAGCAATCTTGCCTGTACTTCTGCTCGACCGTTAGCTCTCGCTTCGGCTTCCTTGCTTTCAGTCGCAGTCGCTCCTTCTCTTCCTCTGTGAGCTCCTTCTTCGGTTCCGTGAAGTTCAACGCAAACCACTCGAGGGGCGGGTTGAAAAAGTATTCCTTCTGGATTTTCTTGCCGTGCATCAGCTTGACGAGCTGGTTGTCGTTGGACGCTCGCATGGCATCCCGCATCAGGGCCTCATTCAACGTCATGCCATAGGTGAAGTTGAACGTCGCACTCAGTCTCGGGAACGGCAAAGGAGTCTTCACTAAATGCTTCTGTATGTGCGAGGCACCTGCTGGAGAAATCGACGGCGAGGTGGCGCCTTTCGCTAGATAATCGATCTCGACAATTTCATCCGCCATGACGGAGGATCGTTCCGGGGGAGTTATTGATACAGCAACGTCTTTGGTGCGCAACGGCGATTTGCATTTTTGGTCGTGCTTGATTTTTTTCTGGGTAACCGGCACTAGACTTTCGATGATGTTGCTGAGACTTCCAGAGTGACAGTTCGCAGGTTCGTGGAGACTGATGGTAGAGTTGCCGAGCTTTTCTTGGGCCCTCGCGTTCCTAAACCAAGTCTTGTATTCCTCGACAGGAAACTTGCGTCCAGTGATGAAGTAGGTTTTCAAAGGAGCGCCTCCGTCTTCGTTAGGCCTCTTTATACCCGGCCCATCGGCAACATCGTACATGTCCTTTAGGAACGAATAGGTAACCTCCGACACGTGAACACGCCCAGGCATGCCCCTCGCCTCCATTTTGTTGGCCAAAGTTACGTCGTTAGACCAGACGTCGAAACGACGACGCCGATCCCCGATGATACCACAAAGGACCACTCCAGTGTGAATCCCAACGCGCATATCAACTTCTTCCCCAGTTTCCTCACGAAACTTCTTAATCGACTCAACGACATCCAGAGCCATCTCCACCGAGGCTATGGCGTGGTCAGGGTTGTTCTCCGGGCATCCTGCCACACAATAGTAGCAGTCGCCGAGGGTACTAATCTTTTCGTTGTTGTTCACGATAGTCAGCTCGTCGAATTTTCCGAATAGAATATTCAGCAGGTTCACGAGCGTCTCGGCTTTCTTGTTGGCGGACATTTTCGTGAAGCCGACTATATCCGCAAACAGAATGCTGACGTTTTCAAGCCGGTGAACGTTGAACGGTCGAAAGGCGACCTTCTGTTGCTTCGAGGCGTCGTCGCTCTTCTGCTTCATGCCGTCTTCAACTAGAAAGTCGGCGACAGCCTTGGGCATAACCGAGCGGATCATCCTTTCCTTGACGCGATGTTCGATCTCCAGATCCTGCTTGGCAACAATGCTCTGTCCAACTCTCCAGAACGTGCTGCGCTTGCGCACATGCGCCATGAACGCGATCGTCAGTCCGAACGTGTGAATGCAGATGTGTAGGAAGACCATGCCTAGAATCTCTCGAGACGAACGGGACCTCTCCGCACGAAACGACGCAGCCAGTTCGTGCGAGATCGAAAACAATATGGTTATGATCATGTTTCCATACAGCGGCAGAGCGGGTAGGGTGGTATACAGAAGGAGAATGATGCAAGTGGCTATTATAAAGCGCGCCGAATAAGCGAAGTTCCTCTCCGGTACGACAAAGAACGAAATGACCTCGGCAGCTGTGTAGGAAACAGAAAAGAGCGCTGATAAAACTCTTGCTTCCCAGGGCTTGTTGTATATGATCTGAAACTTGCTCAACAGGAATATTACGCCAGATACCAAACCTCCAACCGCGCAGCCGATGGTTAAATAGAGGTGATAATGATCGTCTCGGTGGCTGATACCGAAGAAGACAGTCAAGCTGACGCAAGAGAACGCCATAAAGAGAAGAGCGATTTGGAATAAGCGACGATCGATGCTGACACTGAAACGCTGGAATTCTACCTCCAAAGTTTCCGAGTCAAACGACGGATTGAAAATATTGCCAGAAGCCCTCTCGAAGAAGAGCGGTATGAGACCTTTTCGGTCTCGCCGATCCACAACTGAGCTAAAAGATGGTTTTTCCTCTGACCGGCCGTTTTGGGGTGAACTGCCGCTATGGTTCGAGGCACGGCGAAGAATAGCAGCGCTGCCGTCATCCTTGCCAACCGAAGAGTCGTCTGAAGATTGCTCTCCTGGCGTCACGTGATTCGGCGCCGAATCAGCACCTTCGACCATTGTCTGGAATCCACAAATGGTTGACCATAGATGGTACAAACAAAGAAGCTACTAGAAAAAAATTAAAGGCTTAGGCGTATGAAGAGAATAGTTGCTGTCGTAGGGCAACACCATGAAATTTTATACCACTATTTCAAACCAAACAAGTTAGATCCGAAACGCATGAAGTTAATAAAAACAATCAAAATTAAAACAGACAAAGCACCCGACAGCACAGGCTTAAAACATATGGGGAAAAACTTGAAGGAAAGGCAAGAGGGATATAAGAAGACACAAGAACAGCATAATAGAGTGCGTTAAGTGAACACATGCATGCAAGTAAAATGAAAATTCATTTAATACCAAAAGTTTACAAACGTCAACAACAGCTCTGACAAATATAATATAAAAATATAAAATATAAAATATAAAAATAGCGAAAGCTCGAAAGTCAAAGCAAAATAATCCACATCACCTTACATATCCAGGTGATGTCGCATGGAAAAGAAATAGGGCGACAAAAATTGCTATAGCATCTTGTCAGAATAACTATGGGACCGACTTCTAACATGTATAAAGTTTACGATTGCAGCCTATTAGCACATAGGCTAGAACTTCAAATTATTTTGAACCAAAACCTGGAATTATATTGCATCAAGGAGAAGAAACGTACCAAGGCATTTAAATACCTTTAATACTATTTCTCACAAAAATATTTGTTACCATTTAAGAAACTCATAAGGAAACCAAACTCTATTTCCTATAAATCTCCTGACAAGAAAGCAAACAACTATTTTGGAAAGCCTATCATACACGAAACCAATCAAAACCATATAACATAAAACACTGAGATGGTTTGCAATAAGGCAGCAGCTCCCATTTCTTCTCATCACATCAGAAGCCAGCTAGTTACTATTGACTATTGATTCAAAGGTATGATGCAGCTATACAATGAATTAGGTGACATTATTATTATTATTTAACTAATGACTAACCTTTAGGCACCGGAAAATAACAACAAGTTAGGGATGGCAACAAGGATCCAATGATCTGTTTTTAAAAACCACGGATAGTATCTTTGCAAGCTTTGAGATTTAAATTTAGCACTTAACCTAACTTGAGCTTAATACCATGCACTGACCTTGCATACATTCAACCAACTCAAATGTAAGAAGCCACAGATGACCTAATAGTTGCAGCCTATTAAGGCAAATTAACTATTTTAAAGCCTAAACTCGCTAACATCTACAATCAAAGCGAGAGCTATTTAAGCACTATACTACCAGCTTGCACAGTTACTTGACTCCATTTTGCTTCTTGCCAACAGATTCAGTGCAACACAGCAACTTAAATAAAACATTTAAGCACTGCTGACATGTACTTTGTACAATTTTTTAAACTTAAGGCTTCATTAAAGCTCTGCAAGCGTGCAAGTAACAGTAAGCCTAGCACGCCTAAAACACAGTATTATGTAGCATGGAAATGAATGGATTCAATGAATCTGAATTAGCCATTATGGGCACATTTGAAAACTCAACATTCGACCGACCAGGCCACACATTCATATCGAAGAATAAAAAAACATCTGAAACCTACCGCCAAGCCTGCTCAATCCCTACAACGTTAGAAAGCCGCTCGTAATTCAGCGGTTACATCTACTATCGAGCACCAGTTACTTATGAATGGCAATGTTCATCACGAAGAAAATAAAGCCACGATGAGCTGATTTATAAACACTTGGCGATTTCCCAGACCTGATCGACCATCAACAGCTAGAGCGTCGTACAAACCAGACGTGTATAAACTGGTACGTAGTTGTTCCTGCAGAAGTACGCGAACCATAACTATTACCTTCAAAGTCGTGAAATGAAAAAGCTAAAATTGTGCGACAGTTGCGGCAAACGCGTTAGTCCAAAGTCAGATACACTGGCGTAATAATGAAACAAGAGCCTCTCGAAAGTCAGCCACAACATGCAACCGAAACCCAGTTTGCGAGGCCACGTTCGGGTCGACATTTACGCATCATGCGTAGTCACCAACACCGCAGCGAAGCTTACAGCCCTAAATAACAAATCTCGCACCAATCACACCGCTGCATACTCCAAGACGCTTATGCAAGAAGTTTATGCAAGTTTCTACGGAAAGTTTCTACCTTAATAGAATTGCGATCCAATGCATCTAACTCCGGCAAAGCGATTAGTGTGATTGGGCCCAAGGCAGACGATTGACGACTTAATCACGTGACGATAGGATCAAAACAAACCAGCACGCACAATTGTCACTTCCCTCCGTGTCATCTGTGATTTATTGTACAAATTTATCAGGGCATGTCCTGCCCACAAGGACTTCCACCTACATAGAAAGAATTATATCAATGTGGGATAAGGAAAGAATTCCTGTAAGCCACAGAATTTTTTGCTGCTAAACCATGTGCACACACCTTTATTATGTTCTCGCGTGGTGTAGAACTTTCTAGTTCGTTAAATGTTTTCGTAGTGTTTTCAAAGTGTTCGCTGTAGATTACCTTCTAACTCGCCAGGTCGGAAACATGTCTTTTTCTTCTAATAAGGATTTTCAAGGAAGAATTTTCGTACTGTCGCATCTCCTAACATCCCCATGGCCTAAACTTTGCTATCAAGAACGCAGTTAAAATTATTTGATCTCTAAACCCTAACAAGGCTCACGGCTTGGACGACGTGTCAGTAACAATTACCCAAAATTTTGACGCCTGGTTTAACTCATCAATATACGCGGCGATTGACGAAGACCCCTTCCCCTTTGGAAGTACGGGGTGCCTTCCTCAATATATCAAAGGGCTTTGATAAGGTTTGGCACGACCTCCCTTCTTGGTCTTCTGATCTTCCTTAAACTAGAGCTCTTTGAAATTCATGACCCGATTCTAGACTTAATATTTAGCGAACTTTATGGACGATTGCGGGGACTAAATCTGAATAGTGCCAGGTTTTCCTGGAGACCCAATAAGTTCTAGTGTAGCATGTACCTTAATTTAAATAAAGATTTGCCCTTCACATGCCTATTATCAAATTAATCACAAAATTAATGAAAGGGGTTGGTTAAATGCATGGGTCTCCAAACTACGGCCCGAGGGCCAGATCCTACCCGCGAGACCTTTTATTCCATCAGGCGGATATCGTAATCATTACAATGAAAAGTACGGAAATTTATGATTATTTGAACGCCGCGCTGGTGAGGCGAAAAGAAATTGCTGAAAACTGCTTTTGTTCCGAAAACCTATATCAGATGCGTGTGGTTCACAGTTATCACCAGTATGATGATGATGGTGAAGAGCCAGCAGTTTCCCCGAATGCGCAGTCCATCGATCGCCGGTGACAGCAAATGAGGCCAGTCGTCCCAAGGTTTGGAGTCCCCTGGTTTAATGCGCAGCCGTCGAAAAAATGTCGCTAGAGATAGCTTGACAAAAATATGTAAGCCGCTTATCAGACGCTTCCTTGACTACCGTTTGTTGACTATCGTAAGTCTTGGGTAGTCAACTTAACTAAGGCTTGAGCCTGATGCACCCTGTACAATAATATATGCATAATTTTGCAGATATTAGGCGCTTTAATTGCTTAATTTCGTACGATGGCAATGAGGATACGATCCACTGTTTGCTCGAATGCAGTGCTTTTGCCACCCAACCTACCACCCTACTTGACGCTGTTTCTCGCCCATTATGGCTTTCGGGATCTGATGTAGGTGCGATGTATTGTAGAATTAGTTTATCGTGAATATTAAGAATCATTGCATGGATATAATAAAAACTTTGGTACTTCAGAATCTGTTGCAGAAGGATGGAGATTATGGCTATTTATTGCCAACAGCAAGTTCTCACAGTCCCCCGATTCTCTTTTGGATGGAAGATTTCGTGCTGGGTGCAGGGTTATGCAGGAACTACATTAAATGTCGCCATAAAAATAAAGACTGTTCGAAACGAATGACCTTCAAGACAAGATAATGCCAGATTCTTAGTCCAAAAAAAGTTTCAGATGAGCGAACTGGTAAAAGTTCTGACATTGCAGTCTTGACAGGTGATATTTGTCATCGCTTGCAAGTTCTGAGGCCATTAAACCACCAATTGTAAATCTTTTTATCAGTAAACCAGGAAAGGATGTTAGGTCCACAGGCAGATTTGCAATAAGAGCTTAGTTTCAGCAATAAAGTAAGTTCCGTAAGTTTACCGTCTCCTATAGAATATATTTCGCTACTTAATTCTTCTTTTTTTTTTCATGAGCCTTTCATCTTTCATCATCATCATCATCATCATCATCATCATCATCATCATCATCATCATCATCATCATCATCATCATCATCATCA
>QQSS02225730.1:0-10527 GCA_003687565.2 Craspedacusta sowerbii | reverse complement strand
CATACATACATACATACATACATACATACATACATACATACATACATACATACATACATACATACATACATAAATATCTAGACATGCGGAAGCCAAGACAATAACAATGCTATAATTGGGTCGAAAAAACACGAGAGAAATTCATAAGCACCTGCAAGCAGAATAACACAATTGTACCCATTCCAAGCCAGCTGTGTAGGGAGTACATGTTCGGAATTTTTTGCGCGTTGTGGAAATCAAACACCGTAATCAATCCAAGAACGGCGAACACAATCACACAGAGATGGATCCCACCATGAACAAGCTTGACGCGAAACTTGCTTTGCGTCCGGAGAACGCGATAGATAATCATGGCTAGAGCGAATAAAGAACAAGTGTGGCATTTTGAACAACAACATATTGTAGGACAAAAGCAACACCAATAGTAATAAAAACAATTACTGCACAACCTCGGTGCTGCGTCAAAACAGGGTCAACATAGGGAGTCTCACACGTAGCATAATTGGAGATTGTTTTCAAGAATCTCTGAGAAACCACAACCGATAGAGCGAAGCCTACGTGAAAAACACAAACCAGTTGATGAAAAATCTGAATGGTAAATCTAAGGACCTACATAATAGAACTGGCAGAGCAAGCTGACAAACCTAAGTGCAAAATACTTTCCAACTGGAAACGAACAAGCGATAGATACAAAGTACTATCTGGGTTGATTGATGTTTGGACTGTTCCAACTGTTCCCTGCTATGAGATCGCTCTCCGCAAAGGCGATGCTGTCCGGCAGCAGTGACGGAGATGACTTTTACCGAATGAAGCGTGACATGCCACACTTGAAGAAGTAGGACAACCGGCTTTATGATGCCTATGTCTCACGACTCGATAAGATGAAAAGCTTTCAGCTATCACATGAAGTTACAGAATCCCCAGTAGCTGAAGCTGATGTAGTCTCTTTATGGGCTTTTCAGGGACAACTAATTTTTTAGGCAGACAGGGCCCATTCTTCTCTACTGGGTTTTAACAAAGCAATCAATTGGATCTCATAATAGCGTTTCAACAACGCTCAACACATCCAGAGATAGTAAACAGCTGGCAATACATGTTCAAAGGCCAAACACCGTCATAGAAGACACCAGCCTGAAAGAGCCTTCTCTGAATATCAACACTGCCATGCAATCATGAGCGAATTTACTACTTGCCGCAGAAATTTGGCGTTTAAGTGACCGAAAAAAATCCATAATTGGAAAATCGCCGCCTACCGTACCGGGACTTCAACTAGTCTTAATACCATGCCCCAACACCCATGACCCCCATCCGCGCATGATGGTCCATATTTTACGAGTCCACTAGCAACACCACCTTGAAAAAAAAAAAAACAAGCAAATGTGTTGCTGAATACACCCACTGCAATTTGCCACTACAACACTGACGGAGGGTTGCAGAGCAATAAATCGGTTTCTACCTTCATTGACTGGTTCTGATCGACGAGGCTGAACGTAAGTCACGAAACCAAGGAAGCCACTATGCTTAGATGGGGTGAAAATGGCATTACTGCATTCTTCAGTTTCATATGTGAAAACGAATCGGCATGGAAAATCAGTGCCGTTACCGAGCCTGCAGCGCGAGTGTGTTATGGTGTTACTCATAGACAATGACTCTTCATACGCTCTTATAACCGACTGAACAGTAATCGAATTGTAATTTCAGCCTGCAATTACCACGTCCCTGCGTCAGCCTATAGATACAGGGCATCAATGAAATCCTTTGTTGTGAAAACATCTGCTGATCAAAAAGAGGTTTTAGACAAGCAGGTTGCTTGTTTTTTCTTTAGCTCCAACACATCCTTTAACCCTGTAGAAGGTCCTGAGTTTTTTAAACCTTGGTCACTTCTCCGACCTCTCTACACTTCCCCAAATTACAAGAAACTTGGTGGAGATTCATTGAACGAAGCATATGATGACATAACAGCAGAGATGAAGATTGAAATTGAGAACAAGAACACACTGATAATCTGCCAATATGGATGGTCTAGTGCACAGCATGACCCCATCATTGCCCACTCTTTTCATGATGGGAAAAGAGATATCTTCACAATATTGTGGACTCTGAGTTTGAGAAGAAAACCGCTGATTACTGCTTCAGGATTATTAATGAAGCAGATGTTCAGATCAAACAAGATCATGCAAAACAGGTCTGTGCTGTCTGCACAGACAATGAAGCCAAGATGACTAAGATGAGACAGCTCATAAAGCAAGAGTACCCTGGAATGCTCACTTATGGCTGTAATGCTCACTACATGAGTTTGCTACAGAAAGATGTCTCCAACTCCACAATTCTTAAACATGTTGTAGTAGAGGTTCAGAAGTTTTTCAGAAATGTTCACATGGAACATGGCCTTCTAAAGGAAAAGAGCGGATGCATGCCACAGCTGCCAAATGATCCACGCTGGAACTCTCAAGTGACTTGTCTTGAGACATATAAAAAGAATTATAAGCTGTACTTGGACATCCTTGGAGAGAAGACGAGCGAAGTTCCAGACAACATCGGAGAAATAATTGACAACACTGGCATATCTCGTGAGGCAGGTCATCTTCTACAATGAAGATATTCGGAGCTGCCTTGGACAAGATGCAAGCTGAATCTTCTCATCTCTCAGATAGCGTGCATCTCTGGTGCTCTCTGGTGAAAATCAAGAGCTGTCCTCTTATCAAGCTGCAATTAAGAAAAGATTTGAGGATGCTGTTGAACCCTTCCACATTTTGGCCTACAAGACTGACCACCGCTATCAAGAAAAGTGGAAGAACTTCGCTGATTCAAATCATGAGAACACTGCAGAAGAATGGTTGGAGGAAAGGGACCCTGAGTTCCTGGGTTTGCTATTCAAGTTTAAGCTGAGAGACAGAGAGGGGTTCCCAAAACAAACAGATACACTCATTTCTCAGATTCACTAAAGGAAATCTCTCCTTCAGAGCGGTGGACAATCATAAAGACAAGACTTCTAGACGCTCAAACAACCAGACTCCGGATTCTGCCAACTTTTGCACATTTTGGCATCCCTGACTTTACTCTTGTCCAGCAAGCTCAGCCTCCATTGAGAGATGGTTCTCAACCTTTGGACTGGTCTGGTCAAAGATAAGAAATCGTCTAGGCGCTGAGAAGGACATGAAGCTTGTGAAGATCTACAAAAGTCTTCACACAAGCCCAGTAGATGACAGTCCCAGCAAAAGTGGCAGTGATGAACCAGATGAGTAGGTGAGCAATATCAAGTGCCTAGTTTCTTAACTCATAAACGTAAAATTGGCATCATAAGCTTTATATTTCACTGCTGGAAAGCAATGCCAATTCAGACAGATAAGAAGTAGTAGGTAAGCTACCTGGATTACAAATTAACTGGATTTCTAGCAAAGAAGGCGAAAAACAGTAGAGCCTAACATGGGCAAAAACTTGTGCTTTTCTCGACAAAGTAAGTGCTTTTTAAACAAACCCAAAAAGACCCACTTGGTAGTGTTTTTTTTTTAGCCGCTTTTTTGGGTTTGTTTGGTGGTTTTAATTTTGGGCGGGTTTCTTAATGCCAACCCCGAAGCAAACACATACTTAATAACATGGACTCAATATCATCAAAGCCAACAGCACAATGGCAGATGCTACGCGACAAACCTTGGACGCATTGCTTATGCTTTCAAATGACGGCTGTTGCCATAATAAGGAGGCTCCTTTATCGTGCTTTTCGGAAACCAAGTATAGCTGACGACAGGGGCAGTCGACAAATGCGCAGGTCACCATTCTGCTGGCAAAAAGGTGGGCATCATATTAAATTTTATGTGTAAGAAAGCTAGCAATTATGACAAGCTGGGAGTTTTTTACGGTTGGAGTACGAAGTTGGGAGAACTAGTCTTAGAGTAAGTCTTCTTGTTTGTTGTCTCCCGAAAGTGAGATTGTCAGGAGTTCGGTGAAGAATTGTCTGCGAGCTAGTTACTGTACTTGGGCCTGATGTAATCCCGTTGGGGTGGTTCGCTATGGGCGGGGATCCAAGCAAAGGGACAGAGCGTGAAATCAGTGTGAGAGACGAACAATTTGAGCGTACCGGGTTAAGCGGTTAACAAGACGACTATCTTTCAGAAAAGCAGGATTTCATAGAGATGGTAAGCAGCGATGCCAAATCAATTCTCGAGGGCTAAACCAAAGGCCACTTCAAGACTTCGAATATGACAGGATTGACGAAGATCTGCAGTGCCATGAAGTTTAGGCTGACGATAAGATTGCAGAAAACGCCCTCGAACCGATAAAGATGATGAGTCCCTCAGCAGCAGTAATGATAAAGAGCTTGGTACAGCAAAATCATCCCTCCAGCAAACTGAAGGACATCGTGGATACCTACGCCATCCATGAAAAAAACTCATGGAGTATCTAGACTAGCATTTTAAAAACGTATGTGCCTATTCTGATTAAGCAAAGCATGAAGGACACAAAAAATACATCTTTTTCATAATGATCATGCTCAATTTTAAAAATTGTTGCTCCGGTTAAGTTGGCCCTCAAGGCTACCTGACCAAACTAGACACTACAGATGTGTATAAACGAACACTTAGTGGGTCACAATATTCTTAAAGCAAAGACAGAAATTAAAAACGTGACTTTGTTCATGATATACGTTTCGATGCTTCATGCATCATGTTCACTATCAAACCTCGCAAAATTAACAAGCACTCCGTTTTTATACAAGCAACAAATTCAAAACATCTCCAGAGGATAGGACGTTACATCTTTATTAAGGCCGGTTTTAACTGCTTGATAGTCAAGCTTTCGTTAATCAAAAGCTCGCACCTAGCACGGGATAGCACTTCGACGTTTTCAAAGTGAAAATTGTGATTGCATTCAATCAAGTGCTTAGTAACGGCTGTTGGTTTTTAAAAATCCCTGTGCTCATGGAATCGTTGCCCAAGTGTCTTTTGGTTTTCCCCACGTAAAATTCCGTACAGTCTGTGCAGTGTACTCTGTACACACCGTCAGATAGCAACCTTTTAGGTATTAAGTCTTTAAAACTAAACAGATCAATGAACAATGACCGACAGAGTGAGGTTGATAAGGTTGCTACTGTTCCCCAGAAGGAAATGTTCTAGTGTTACCTTATTTTGGGTCTGTCTCTGAAAGTTGTGGAGAAATCGTAAAAAAGTTAATCCTGAGAGCTTATAATCAAGTAAGAGTTCGAGTAGTTTTTCGGACCACGTTCCGTATTGGTGATATGTTTAGTTTTGAAGACTTTATACCTAAAAGGTTGCTATCTGACGGTGTGTACAGAGTACACTGCACAGACTGTACTGAATTTTACGTGGGGAAAACCAAAAGACACTTGGGCAAACGATTCCATGAGCACAGGGATTTTTAAAAACCAACAGCCGTTACTAAGCATATGATTGAATGCAATCACAATTGTCACTTTGAAAACGTCGAAGTGCTATCCCGTGCTAGGTGCGAGTAAGAAGTTTGATTAAGGAAAGCTTGACTATCAAGCAGTTAAAACCAGCCTTAATATAGATGTAACGTCCTATCCTCTGGAGATGTTTTGAATTCGTTGCTTGTATAAAAACGGAGTGCTTGTTAATTTTGCGAGGTTTGATAGTGAACATGATGCATGAAGCATCGAAACGTATATCATGAACAAAGTCACGTTTTCTAATTCCTGTCTTTCTTTTAAAAAACTACAGATGCAGTCATGGTAAGCAAGTATGACTGTGCACGTCAACAGGCTTATGCAATCTGAGCACAAAAATCCCATTTGGAAGAAATTTCTAAATTGTTTTTGCTATAATTTTAATAAGCCAAAGCATATGTTTCAAAAGCGGCAACAGTACTTGACAGAAAGGTGTTAAGCATAAACAGATAAACACATCAGTGTGCCACACTCACCATTTCCATAAAGGAAGACCATGCCTGTTATCATGAACACAGGATGATAATTAAATTCAGTGCCAGTTCCATTCCACTTAAAGCCACCTCGATAATGATTCATCCACACCCCAATAATTGTAAGGGAAATCAGGCCAACCAATTCCAAAAGAACAACCAACAAATAAAAATGCATTTTACTCTCATCTGTGTCATCGATTGAGCTTGAACCACGAAAGTGAGAGGAGGAATTTAGCTCCGGTAATGTTTCTTTCTTCTTAGAATCGAGCTTTCGGTCATGGATATTTTCGTCAAAGCTAGATTCCATATGGCCAGAGTCAGCCATACCGAAATCAATGACAGCGAGTTCCTTAAAAATGACAAACTTAAATCCGTTGTTACATTACTATTAATCTAAAATTAATTTAAACTAGTTGACCGAATCGTTTACTTTTTTTGTCTTCATCACTTAGTCTTATTCAATCAATTTACGTTCAATTTACAATATCCCAGATTTAAACGTCACCAGAATTTAACCATGCAAATGATAACATAAAAGAGCCTTAACCTGATGACCAAAGACTTTCCAGTGCATATTAAGGTAGTAGCTTAGAGATAATCAACGATGAGGTCCTCCTTGGTCAACTTTTGCAACTAAAATGGCTAGCCTTGTCATCCTAGGTAAGCATATGTGCAAAAATTTTATTCATGACTCAAAGGCATTATCCATGGCGTCAAATAAGCCAGAGTTTCTTCAACTATAAACTTCATGACCAGCATGCCACAATCTAGTCACTCCATACTTCCTTATTAAATGATCCAGTAATCTCAACTCAATTTCAACGGCAAGGCTTCTAAGATGTTATTTTTGTAGACAATATTTGGTCTTTTTTTTAGCTTATTTTAAAGTTTTGGTCAGTGTCAAAAAAGGTTAACTTAAAAAACTTTGGTCTGCAACCTGAAAGGCGAAACCCATACAAACCAACCCAACAATATATGCTAAAAAATTTATCAATAAAAACAACACACACAAAACTGGCTATCTTTAGAAACTATTTTTATTCAGACCTTCAAAACCCTATTCAGTATCGTATTTAACAAACAACAACTAGGCATCCCAGTTTTAGCAACAAAGCAGAGAAGAAAGAAAAACAGTAAAAGCATAAGCGCATCGCTTTCAGGAGAAGACACCTTAAATTTTGAAAAAATGATTCTTGACAAGGTGGCAGACTAGGATCGAGAGATGCAGACTTGCACAACTAGTCGGAGACACCTGCTTTCACACGCGGAGGCAGTGACTATACAACAACGGCACTTCACCCAAATATTGCATCGTTCGTGACCCCTGCATTTGTACAAAAGCGCGAGAAAAAAACAAAAACTGCATGAATAAAAGCTCCACGTGTTAGGAATGTTTAGAGTTTAAACAAATTCGCAAAACTTCCAGCCACGTTCCCTAGTTTCAGTTCGACGGCGCCAATTAGCCATCTGCGTTGATTGAAAACCTGCCACGGAGTCCAATCCAGCATTCTGATTGGCACAAGGCGGTGAGATAATAGGACGCAGAGTTATGATCTCGGAAATTTTGGATTTTCTTTCATTTCTCTCGGAATTACTGAGAAAGAGCATAGTAGCACATCAAGGAACCAGGAGCTTCGTAGAACATGAGGATTTAGAAGAGATAACGGGCCCTGCTCAACAGCATTATAAAAGCTAGCTGAAAGAAAGAGGATTTTTAATGATGCATTTTAAGGAGTTGCAGAGTACGCGGAGGAAAGCTAATTGTTACCCGTCTATTTGTGCCGGCAAATATTCTAAGTCGGGGCTACCTCAAGTCGCCATTACTTAACGTTGGTAAGCAGCTACAATGAACCGTCGGAATTGTTTTACCCTAATGAACCGCCCGAATACTTCTTCCGATGGTGAGTTTCGAAGCTTCGGATTATTTGGATTAATTAGAGTGTAAACCTTCTGATTACATGATTATCGAGAAAAATAAGAACCATGGGATGACAATATGTACTGAATTATTTAGGGTAAGGTTGCAAGTAATGCTCGGCTGAAAACATTGGATTGGAGTATAAAAATGTGGACGGGTTGTTTTGCGAATTAATCGCGAGTTTCCTGGTACAATTTTCAGAAAGAATGTAGTTTTTGTTCGCATGTAGTGAGCGCGGAAAAGCTATTTTGATATTTAGAGGATTCGATTCTTGGAAAAAGCGCGACAACAAGGCTGGAACTGTGGTGTGGCGAAGTCCATAGTCACCACTGCAAGGGTGTTTAAGGTAATTTCAAGATGGTAGCTTGACGGCGGCAGTGTAACTAAGAGGTCGGGAAGTGCGTACTGGTGATACATATTGGTAGTCTTTTTTGAGGAAGTACTTTACTACGCGAATCATAGTAATAAGCAGCGTATATTATTAAAGCAACTAGGGCAGGGTAACGCTTTTCAGACAAAAGTTTACCTTGAAAATATGCCTCGTCGCTCCGGTACGTTATTTCATTCTATTAATACTGTAAAATGGTTGTTTATAACTCAGAGATTCAGATGGAACTCCGGGAGTTAGCAAAAAGCGTTGTTACCCCAAAATCTATTGAGGAATAGAAAAAATAATCAACCAATAGAATAGCTTCATCGAAAACGTAAAGGGCAAAGTGCACGATCTCGAGGAGCAAGTGAAAACATTGAAGCAGGCAGATGATGATGGAGAGCTATACTCCCACTGCCAGTTCTTGAGAATAAGTGGTGTGCTCTCCTCACTCACTGAAAGTGCAGACGAATGTCTGCAGAAAGTTTCAAGCACTGGCAAGGAACCCGGGGTATCTGGGGGCGGTCTTGGGTCGCGCTCATAGAGTTGGGAGGCCACTGGGAAGACCCAGCAAATAATCGTTAGATCTGCCACTTGGAGACACAGAGCAAGTGTCTACAAAGCAAGACATACTATCAGTCAAGATTCGGGTGCAGAAGCCAAGCAGATCCGACGAAAAGCCGGCTCGACGTGCTGATGAAAGTTAAAAAAGTTCCTCAAGTCGAATATGCGTTTGGTGATGTAAATTGCAATTTGTGTATAAAGCTGCAAGATAGAGGTATATAGCAGTTCATGAGCTTGCACGAAGCAATGGAAATTTTAGCCCTCAAAGAGCCTGAAGCTGACACCGAACGACGACCAAAGCCATGACAAGTTGCAAACGTCTTGAACTCATAACTAGAATTAGTAGACGTCTATCTAATCGTTGAATATCGCACACCGGGCTAAGCATGCTTAACATGAATCTGTCTCAAGTTTACATTTTAATATTATTAGCTTTATTCTTTTTTTTTTGAAGATTTGCCCATCGAGGGTCCTTTTTTCTTCGCTAAAAATAGATGGTGAGTTTACTCTGTTCAGAGAAATCGAGAACCTGAGCAGGAAACTTTTCAGTCACGTCTACGCTTGCAAGAGAATCTTATGACGAGGTTTAAAAATGGGGCATATCAAAGGAAGTTTTTTAGTACAAAAAAAAAACAACAACAACGACAATAAAAACAACAACAACAATATATTTTCTCCTCGAAAGCAAGTTACGTAAGTCATCAACTCCATAGTCGCAATGCAGTTATGAATAACCATGTGAATCGTAACAAATGCATTTTCTCGAGAAGGAGAAACCCTCTTTAGCATGGGGCTAATAGGACCGAGAGTGTCACCTATCTGAGCAAGCATACACTCGTATGTATTCGACTAACAGGGCAATTTAAATTCAAACTAAGCCCACGTTTGTGGTCCATTTTGAAATCTAGCAACATGCGGGTTTGCTACAAGAAGCGATTCGACGTCAAACTAAGCACGCTTTCGAGTTCCATCAACATAGACATTTGTTACAAACAGCGGTAAGTCAATCTAAGCGCACGTGGAAGGCCCCTTTCGAGTTCTATCAGCATGCGCATTCGACTCACACGGCAATTTAGGTCAAACGAAGCACGTCGGCCGTCTCCTTGTATTCTAGCAGCATGCGTACTTGATGCACATAACGATTTAAGTTATCGGTAAGAGCGTAAGAGGTCCGTATTGAATTCTAAAAAAGCGTTCTATAAATTCACTTGCATGCTATATTTTCTAGTTTCTAAATACTGGGCTACTGAGTAAGATGATGCCATCTGGCGATATGATTTGCTCAAGACGCGTAAACTAAATAGGTAAACAAAAAATTAAATGCCTACAAACCATCGTGGGATATAGGCATGTATCATATATTCAGCGGTGAAAAGAAAAATATCAAGAGTCTGGAACTCCCTATGGCAACAGTCAAAGACAAACCTTGGACATCTAGGAAACGCATGACTATATACAAAGTCAGTTGAACCTAAAAGAGTATTGAAGTCACCCTAACATGAGAATTCGGAAAGATAGACGCCAAAAAAGTATAATGCTCTGTAAGATCTTGGTGTTCACATAAGAGTATGCAAAGCTTGCATTATCCAGGCAATATTAAGGGAAGATAGACTTTAAATACTCAAACGTATGCATAGCAAAGAAACGTCTTGATCTGCACCATGTAAACACGAGAGCACGAAGGATCTTTTCAAAAGCATGGTTTCCTACCCTAACAATCGTAAGTCAAAGCGCACCATATCCTATGTGACAAGGGCATATCATATATATATAT
>QQSS02225719.1:0-10527 GCA_003687565.2 Craspedacusta sowerbii | reverse complement strand
ATCGGCGAAACTGCCATCCAAGTTACGCTGGCGGGTAATGCACTTTTCGACAAAGTCAAATACAATCCGGTCAAATATAGCTGACGGGTAGGCCAACTGTAGAAGTGCTGTACGCCAAAATTAAAAAATTTACACAAAAATAATAGCTTTATTCTTTGCCGTGAAGATTTACCCATCGAGGGTCCTTATTTCTGCAATTAAGAGTCTGCGGAATAAAATAGATCATGACATAAGAAAGGCCTTTGATTGGCTTTGTGCCTACAGACGGTCCTTAAATCCTGGTAAGACTGAGGTTCTACCTTTCTACCCTAAAAACAAACCCTGCGTTGTGCCCTTCACAGTAAAAAATAATTAAAAGAAGATCTTTATTTCTAACAAAGTTAAATATCTTGGTGGTTGTTCTTGATTCGCAACTGTGCTGGAGAAGCCATTTAGCGGAACTTTCTAATAAGCTCTCACGAGCAAATGATCTCCTATCCAAAATTAGACATTATGTTGACGCGCACACCTTAAAATCACTATACTATTGCGTGTTTAATTGTCATTAGGCATACGGTTGCCTCGCCTGTGGAATAGCGTGTGAGACTGAGCTGTCCAGGATAGTTAAGTTGCGACATCAAGCAGTCAGGAGAACTACCTTTTCAGGTTACAACGCACCTACTTCATCGCTATTCGCGTACCTGGGCATACTAAAAGTAGAGGATGTAATTAGAATGAACATTCTATTCATGCGTGAATGGTACAATAAGAAACTTCCAGATGTCTTTAACAACTTCGCCCAATACAAAGCATCTTCAAAGCAATTACGCGGAAGTGACATGAGCAAGCTCGTGTTACCGGCTAGAAGAACAGAGAAGTATGGAATCAATAAGATCAGATATAAGGGTGCTTTTATGCTTAATAAACCACTTAACCTACAAATAGATGCGTCACGCTCAAGTGCAGCCTTTAAAAAAAAAATTAAGTGTTTGCTGACGGCAGGATACGCATGAAACGTTTCCCTGTTTGCTGCATGTAGGTGTTTATAAAGTCGATGAATGCATAACTTACGTTGATGATCTTGAATAATTTTTTTCGCGATCCACGATTTACGCCTATTCAACGACGATATATAGGATATGCCCTTGTCACATAGGATATGCTACGCTTTGACTTAATGGCTCTTATTTTATTGTTGCTAGTGTAGGAAACCATGCTTTCGAAAAGATCCTTCGTGTTCTCGTGTTAACATTGTGAAGATCAAGAGGTTTCTTTGCTATACATACGTTTGAGTATTTTAATTCTATCTTCCCTTAATGGTGCTTGGACAGTGCAAGCTTTGCATACTCTTATGTCAACACCGAGATCTTACAGACCTTTTTATTTTTTGGCGTCTATATTTCATAATTCTCGTCTTAGGGTGACCTTCTCTTGTATGTTCAACTGACTTCGTATATAGCCATGCGTTTACCAGATGTCCAAGGTTTGTCTTTGACTGTTGCAACAAGGAGTTCCAGGCTCTTGTTATTTTCCTTTTCACCGCTGAATATATGTTACCTGCCTATATCCCACGATGGTTTGTACGCGTTTAGTTTTTGTTTACCAATTAGTTTACGCGTCTTGAGCAGAACATATCTCAAGATGGCATCATCTTACTCAGTAGCCCAGTATTTAGACACTAGCAATTTTAGCATGCACATGCATTTATAGAACGCTTTTTTAGAATTCAAAACGAACCTTTTACGCGCTTACCGTTAACCTAAATTGCTATTTGCATCAAGTACGCATGCTGCTAGAATTCGAAAGGAACAGCGTACGAGCTTCGTTTGACCTGAATTGCCGCGTGAGACGAGTGAGGATGTTAATTGTACTCGAAAGGGACCGACCGAGTGCGCTTACATTGACTTCGTATTGCTGTTTGTAGCAAATGTCTATGTTGATAGAACTCGAAAGCCTGCTTAGTTTGACGTAGAATCGCTGTTTGTAGCAAACGCGTATGTTGCTAGCTTTCGAAAAGGAGTACCAACGTGGGCTTAGTTTGAATTTAAATTGCCCTGTGAGTCGAATGCGCACGAGTGTACGCTTGCTCAGATAGGTGAGCCTCTCAATCCTTTTAACCCCGTGCTAAGGAGGGTGTCTCCTTCTCCAGAAAATGCATTTGTTACGATTTACCGGCTTATTCATAACTGCATTGGGACTATGGAGTTGATTACTTATGTAACGTGCATTTGAGGAGAAAATATATCGTTTTTGTTGTTGTTTTTGTTGTTTTTAAACGAGGAATGTTAATTTGTGGCTCGCAACTCACGTGCATTGAAAGATAAATTCGAGGCGAGTGAAGGCTTGCCTCACTTGCTTGGTGTGCGAAGCTCGCCTTCCAGCAAACCAGACGCACGAGAAAGCTATACTGCTGTGTAGCAGGCTTTGAGGCTTGGGAGGCCCAGACGCTATCCTTTTTGACCAAAATAAACAGCATTTAAACTTCTCGAAATATATTATCCAATATTAAGAACGCTCGAAAAATCCTGTTAAAACTGTTATTTTTGTTAACGTGTTACAATTACAATATATATAAATAATTACAAATAGTAGGTCAAGAAGTCTTTATACCTGCAGAGAAGTAACTGCTGAAAAGACAAACTAAGTGGGTAATGTCAATGTCACTGGGAGGCTCAGGAATCGGCAAGGTGTCGCCCCTAATCGCAAAAGGTACATTAGGATATTTAATCTTTTCCTTGTTCTTACCAGAAAATCCGACTGCCTATGGCATGCAAAAGTAGCAGTCTGTGCAATGGTTCTTTTGCTCTCTCCAAACCACAGGAATTGCAAATGACAAACTTCTATTGCCCTTTAGCCACGGCGTCAAATTCGAGTAGCATCGCACACAAATGATGTGTGGTGCCCAGTTCTTGCCTTGGTCTCCAAACTTCATACCAAAAGTAAGCATTATTAGCAAACTTGACCAAAGGGGCGATTTTCTTTTTCTGTGACTTCGCAGTAAATTATCCACAGACATAACAAAAACTGTCAGGATGGTTAACACATCTGCGTCTCTCAGCCATCATTACTTTTTACTTTAGCTAAGTAAGTGTAATAAATTTGCAGTCAAAGTCATTTTTAAACTATTGACGTAAATGCTCCCACTTCACTGACAAAAACTTAATGAAAGCTCACTAAATACAAAACTGCCTCCCTATGCAGCCAACTGCTGCTATAACCAGCTACTATACATAGGCCAACATCATTAGCCAAAGGCGTTTGCAGATTCTGATATTGTTATCAAGCAAAATGTGCAGCAAGAACTAATTTAGATCCATCTAAGATGGGAAACTGCAACTAAAGCTACAAAAGGACTCCTGACAAATGGCAACATGTTGACTTGCTGCATGGCTAAAATGATGGATTGCAAAAATTGCATGTCACGTAACTCAACATCCTGACGCGCTAGGAATATTCTTACTACATATTTGAAATCAGCAGCATGAATCTATATAAAATCACCTAACATCTTGTATGTTACAGAAATTATGTTGCACAGTGTAATCTCTCCATTACTGGGATGCAAGGGATTGCCGAGTTGAACTTGAACAAGTTCATCAGAGGTAGCTTACGCAGAAAGGCAGCATCATCAACGTCCATCTTGGAAGCCCCATCTAGCCATGTCACTAACAAGCTCTGAACCATGGCTTTCATGGCCGCTTTTATTATCGTTTCCGCACATTGTTTTCTATAACTGAATTAGTGCGTTTAATGTATTTTTTTTGCTGTTGTTAATTTTAACTAAAGACCTTAACGATTCTGCGAACCGTGGAGAGTAGAAAGCCAACAGTTTACCAGATCATAATTTACCGTTCCATTCTAGGGAGCGGCCAACACAACACAGCATGTGCAGCCACGAGAGAAGGGTTGGGGGAGAGCTAAATAAAACGGAACGGACGTGCTACACAATTTTTTAAAGCATTAGGCGGTTAATTGTTACAAGTTAAAGCCGTTCATTGCTATGCCCTAAGCTTGAGTAGTACAAATTATTGGACAGTATGTTTTACGAGCATGATCCCTCGCACTAAAACCAGTTATGGGCTAAACAATTCGGTTGTTTCTTCCGAATTGGTTTCGCGCTTCTCCTTATCTTGATTACAAGAAAACAGGTTCGTTTGGAATTTTAGACGCATATCAAGAAAACTATTCAACCACCGCGCTCTGGTGAAAGCTAGAAATTGACGTAAACATCTGCAAGTTGCACTCGCGAGTTCAAGCATTGCTTTCTATTGAATAGTACCAAGCCAAACATTAGTCATTATAAAGCCGGAGATACGATGACATCGAAATAACAACTCCACCCTCCCTGGCATATTAGCAGCATTCTGTAAGAAAAAACATTACAGCTACACAAACACATACAAACTGATCCGGCTATTTCATATGGCACGTATATACAGCAGCGCGGGGCAATGTTTTGCATAGGCTCAATCCAGCCTCCCACTTCGCACTTCAACGCGCGCCTTCCCAATTCAATGATGCCGTTCAGCAGAAAAACTAGCACAAAGAAAAAAAATTCGACGCACCACTAAAAAAAAAACAGTACACTCTCCGTTTACATGCGCAGGAGAGTTCAGCAGAGTAAGAGTGGTCAGCAGTCCTGTAAGAGGAAATCCTTGTTTCTTTAGGAATCGCTGTGAGTATTCATTCCGCGTTGCACGGCACACTACAAGCTTCTCAAAAGTTACAATTGCAGCTCATTTGCAATCTTCGAGGCAATGTTCTTGAACGCAATCGACGAGCCAGATATGCGCTTGAAGCGAACGCCATTAAGCGACAGACGCGGCAGCTTACACACCTCCATCTCCCAATGCACAAGCGAGCTTTCGTATGGGTCACCGTGGATGCAGAACAGCAGAAACTTTTCCCGCTGCTGGTAGTCGCACGCGTTGAGATCGAGCACTCTCTTGATTTCGTTCATCATATCCGGTGGATCCATGCTGCTCGTCGTCTTCATGCTCCAAGTGAAGCGCAGCGAGCGGGGTTTGCCGTTCGCTGCTGTGTCGTCGCCAAGGGAACGGCTACAGGGAAGAAAATCGCTAATGCATTTGATTGAAGAAACGAACACCAGCAGAACCGCACAAAAAAGCTGCGATCGGCAAGCAAGAAAACTTAAGCTTACCATGGACTGGAGACCGTTTCCGCGGACATTTTCAAACTGAGCCACACTAACCTTAACTTAAACCTAGCGCCACGCACAGCTGCAAGTAAAAGAACCAGTAGAACTGCTACAGTAGAACCTGTAGAAGAGGACATCCCAGCCCGCATACCACATACATAGTGCAGGTTTGCCGCATAAAATCGCCTGAATAAGCACTTTGAATCTCATCGGTCAGCCAAAGAGGAATTAGCACCTTCTACTAATCTCCCTATGACTGTCACTTCCTGTAAGAAACTAACGTTCAATCTACTAAACCACAGACGCAACACTCCAAAGCTTTCCCATTTTTATTTTCTTCGTTGAGGTTGATGAGAGTTTATAACGGACTCTGCAGAGTTTACTACGCCTTTTGCACCAATACTTGCCAGGAGCAAAACTTGCGAGAAAAACGATGAATGACGCTATCGGCTCTTTTATAAACTCTCGCAAGGAGCCACAGATGTAGTTAATACACCTATACCGTCACAGAAGTACATTGCTGCAATTAATTACGAGTCCATCCATATAAATTGTCGAAAAGGCCGTTTTCCGGGAGGTAGGGTTTCTCGCCTAGCTCAAACATACAGTCGCTTGATCGAATCTAGCATGATTTAAAATAAAGCATATTCGGACGACCTGACATTAAATACCATAAAATAAGCTTTAATTTGCAAACCAGACCACAAATGGTTACAGACTAGCAGCACTTAACATATATAAACAAATTCCACATTACAATAAACCATCTACAACATTCTACAGCCATCAGCAAGAGGAATACACTTCTTTACTATGCATCATTGACAACCTAGCACCGAACTAACAAAAGGAAAAGAATTATCCCGAAAAAAAGATAAGAGATCATTTCGTATGCACAAGGCCTGCGAGGTCATCATAGGTTCAACTCGTTGGTAATTTTTGAAGCGATGTTACGAAACGCGATCGCAGGTCCATGCACTCGCTTAAGACGAACGCCGTTGAGACTAAGTCGCGGCAGTTTGCAAACTTCCATCTCCCATTGAACCAAAGAATCACTTCCGTGCGGGCTGCGATGAGTGCAGCAAAGCAGGAACTTCTCCTTGTTTTCATAATCACACATGTTCAGGTCAAGCACGCGCTTGATTTCACTCATGACATCCTCTGCACTTTTGCTGCTTGTCGTTTTCATACTCCACGTAAACCGCAGTGCCCTTGGCTTTATCGAGCTGGCATCGGGAGCTTCACACGGTCTACAAAAATTAAGTAAGCATTTCAACTATCGACAGCAGCGTTTCACAAAAGCCTACCACGAACATCGGAATTTTCCACACCAATACCTACACAAAGAACAGTCCGCACACATACAAAATTCCTATATACATGCAAAATGTTTGTGAACGAACACGCATTTTCAATTCCGGTCCCTTAGTCGTCAAATTCTCAGCTTTTGCATCTGTCTACGGCTGCCTGTCAGTCGGTATGTCTATGTCTGCCTGTTTTTAAAAGGATCAGGAGCCCTGCATGAGGTGCATAAAGAGACCTTGTCGCGCACAAGTATGAACTGCTTCTTACAAGGCATTGGATACCACGATCGCCTGATAAAACGTCTGGTGCGAATTAAGGGCCCTAGTGTTGCCATCGTATAGGTGCACACAATGCAACATACATTGGGACATGGAGTAAGAGCAACACGACCCACAGACGGACCAAATTCTTCCCATCTTTGGAAATCCACCTGGCGTCTTAAATCTAAGATATACCTTGGTTAGAACTAAAGCAATCGGCAAGTGTAATGGCCTTACCATGAACCATGCACCCAACCAGTACAACCCTCCTTTTAAGTACAAAGGGATAGAAAAATAATGCTTTTGCTAATCTCTAAAAAAACAAAAACAAAAAGGGCACGGGTAAACCAATGCAAATTTCAAAGCTGAAACCAGAACTATCCCTAAAATTATGGAACATTAGAAATGAAAGGTTTAGACGAAAAGAGAAAAGCGAAATTAGAACGTAACGTTTGCTATCAGGTGCAGATGATCCAGAAGATATCAAGTTCGAACGAAAGCAGGGAATGCAAAACGTTTCAGAACGAAGAGCTGCCGATAATCCAAAAAGTGAAATCAAAATGATAAACTCGTCCGCAGCAACAGACAATCCAAGAGCGAAACTAGAACACAAAATTTGCAGTCGGCAGCAGACGACCCAAAAGATAGCACAGAGCAACAGACGACCCGAAATACGAAGTCAGAATGCTAAGCTTGCCGTATACAGAAGGCCGAACAGTTGTAAAATCAGAGCGCAAAGTTTCAAAAAATCCAAAAAGACAAATGTGAATGCAAGGTTTGTCATCGGCAAAAGACAATCTAAGGAAAGATATAAGAACGCAATGCTTGCAAAAGACAACGAAACACACACGGCGAATCGGAAGAGATCAGGCGAGAAAGAAAATGCCCCAAGAAGTACTAAACGTCATAATTGCAATCAAAGCGCGAGTCAGCAAAAGGGAAAATATTGCTAAACTGAGACAGCGATTCAAGGAAAGTTAACCCAGCGATACCGGAAATATTGAACTTTGGAAACATTTTAGGCAATTATGGCCGTAATCTCGCTAAGGATATAAAAAACGCAAATAAGATGCCTCGAAGCGTATCAAATTAAAAGAACGATGGCTACAAAAAAAGAGGATGAACAATATGCGCGACGAGGCATTTGCATTGGCGAAGTGCAAAGAAGCTCTGTAAAAATAGTTCCAATAAAATTAAATTTGAGAATAACTTACATTGTAACAACGCTTAGATTTGTTTTTGAGAAGATCATCTTCCGTCCTAATTTCTAAAACAAGAGGGGAAAAAACACTACCCTTGAATCGAGTGCATGGTAATTCAAATAAAACCCACGCGAATTTTTTATTTTGTTTATTTATCAATTTATTATTATTATTTTTTGCAGTTTCGTTCGACAATCCACTTAAAAGTTTTAAATACTGACAGCAGTAGATGCAAGTAATTTCAGGGTTTAGTAGGGATCTACAACAGTACGCACATAAATGAGCTAAAAAGCGGGCATCTTACCTCATTAACTGTAGCGCACCGAGAACGTGTTATCAGCAATGCCATGGGAAGCAGTTCTCCTTCTCCGAAAACCATACCGCGCCAAAAAGGAAAGCAGAAGCAGCCGCAACGTTACGCCTTACGTGTGCTTATCAGTCATGGAATGTGCGTGCAGTTCAAAGCAGCTTTGCATTAGCTGTACATTAATGCCCTGTGGTCACTGCAAACTATATAAAATGTGTCAAACGGAGTTTACAGAAAGGTTGAATTAAAAGGAGTGCGATGTCAATTTTCTCACGCTGCGATGGTTTACGAGCAGCCACATTGGTTGACCCACCAAACAGGTTAGCCTTATTAAATAGGTTATGAGAAAGGATGTTTATTCTGAGAGCAGTGCTCTCCCACCGTACTTTTCAAATATATTTTCCTTATAAGGTTTCTAAAAGAGGCACCTCTCAGATCGCAGAGGACTATCGCTTTCCTGTAAAAAGCAGCTGTGCTCTGATAAGAAAAAAAAATATTTTTCAAAAAAGATGATTCATTTAAACTAAAAATAAAAAGGCACAAAATACTATATTTAGCTAAATATTCAATCGAGTTGAGACTTTATTCCTATTCGCCTAGAGCATATAAATAGATCAGGGAGCACGATATACCTGTTATCCACACTACTGTGATTGTTTTAGCCTAAAATTTGAGCACACTTACACATTTCTCTCCTAAACAGAGTAGAACAAGCGATAAAACCTAGTAACAAAAATACGGGATTTATCGGCTTCCGGATAAGAAAATCTCCCCGCCAATACATATTTTTTTAAAGACTAGTGTAAGTACACATAGACAGAGGATGCACATTTAAATATGGAGTGTTCGAGCAATGTTTGAGCGAGCTACATTTTCGCAGGCAAGTATGTAAACTCTGATTCTCTAAGGCTGTTAAAGTAGACAAACTTCCAAGAAACGCGTACGCTATTTTTGGACCGTCGCTTCATCAAATTTTCGTCACTTGTACTAAACCGATGTTCGTCCGGCACATCACGTTTGTGAGTTAGGGTATGCTTGCTCTTCCAATGTATGGCAGCTACTAGCTGCGATCTTGCTCAGGCTTCTGTGTCATGAAAGAAAACCCTAATACGAGTTTAAAATAACAATAATAAAAACAAAGATAATATGATCGAGCTTCTGCTCGTGCCGCATATTCGACATCAGGTTTTAGAGAATCCATATTTGCAGCCCTCGAACTGTACCCCCTTACTAGCCATGAAAGTTTGTTGTTTACGCGTGCATTCCACTGTTTTCACGCGTGATATTCTTACAAACAACACAATTCGAAAAAATATCACAGGATTTTGACAGCACTTCCAACGAAACGCGCTGATCACAACAGTGAATGTGCGAAAATATTTCAATGTTTAGGGTCAACCAATATGGCGGCTTGTGTCTTGCAATGGCTTTCTGCGTACAGGGAAACCATGCGGAGGGCGAAAAGAATCTCATTAGTTCTCCTTCATTTAAAGTCACACACCACCGCGTATCGCACTGCCCAACAAACTTCCGATCCTTAAAAGACGCCTGTTAAATACCGCTCGCAGCAAATTGCGTTATTTATTTATACATAGTACGTTAACACCAGTTGAGGTGCTGATCAAGTTCATGTAATAGTAACAGCACTTAATTGGCCGAAACACCTGTGAAGTCTGCGGTGGTGCTGATGGCCTTCTGATGTTTGATTTGTCGTTCAGAGCAAATTGCGTTGATGAGTTTCGACATTAACCACATAAGGAGGTTGGGCAATCAAAACGCGGACCAACGGGCACACCGATCAAGTGTCTATGAAGGATTCTCTTCTGAAGAAATGTTTACGACGAGAAGGTAATCTCCGTGATAGGTGGACAAGTATTTAATTTATGTACCAGATTCGTGGCTATCTCTTGGCGAATGCTTCGAGAAAGACCGAGCAACCACGGTTACTTCTGATGTCCGTCGGGATGATATTCAGATGAAAAAATGCCGTAGTGCCCGGACAGTGGGCACTAGTAGGCGGTTTAATGACAGCAAGAGCATTGACCCGTCGACCGAGTTTTCATATATACAGACTTCCTAGATCCCTGTCCCGCTCACCGACTAGCCGTACTTTGAAACTCCTGGCAACGCGGTAGGTCGATTGGTGAAACACCCCAACAAGCTTCTATCAAAGCTGCACGTGTTCCTTCTGCTAAGACTCACGATGTCGGTCTATCGATTTTCACTATTGCACATACCTTGCATGTATGTATGTATGTATGCATGTATGCATGTATGCATGTATGTATGTATGTATGTATGTATGTATGTATGTAT
>QQSS02225718.1:0-22241 GCA_003687565.2 Craspedacusta sowerbii | reverse complement strand
CATCTGCGGACGATCAAGGAAACGGTGGTGTCGGGCTTTTAGTGAGCCCAAGGACCTACTCCGCTTTGGCCAATGTCCTCAGAATATCCCATCGAATTCTGCTTTTTGCCCTTACTTGCCAGAACGAAAAGCAGCGGGAATCATTTCCCTAATTGGCAGTCATCGTCTGCTACTCACCTGCAAGCGCGGCTTCTGAGTCAGACTTAGAATTGTTTTATTCTGATATGCAGCGAACACTGGACCACGTGGGCGGCCATTCATTTTTAATGATTCTCGGAGACTGGAACGCTCGTCTCCAGGTCTGTAAACTTTGCCCCTGCGTTTATAACAGCCCTCCTAACAGAAACTCCGACCATTTCTTATGCCGACCTACATAAGAATTTTTTTAGGGGTGGATTTGCAACGTAGAAATTTAAAACGAATAATGGTAGTACAGAACTCCGAGTGTACTACCATATGACTATTAAGAGCATTTGGAACTGTGAAAGCCTCGTGGCTTAATGATGAATGCGTGTGCCACGTCAGGTCTCTCCAACCTGAGGCCCGTGAGGCGATTTTTTTGCCTCGCCCCTAGTGTTAATTTTTATGTCAGTGGAGGCAGCGAGTTTGATAAGCATTCTCGGTGTTGCGGAAGCCCAAAGATCATCGCTAAGAAGACGCACCCATTAACCGTGGTCAATACAGCCCTCCTCCTTACGAGGTGACCGTGATCGTTATGATAGCGCCCCAAACATGGGGCAGCCATTCCTTTCCATTAGGACAGGGGTTGGGCGTTTGAACGAAACTTTAGGGGTTCCTTGCGTCTGTCTTCGACGAATGCATCAGCATGGAGGAGGCGATAAATTCATATTCACATTCACAGCAGTTCACCTAGAATGACGTTCCACTCAAGCTCATTGCAATTCGAAGCTACCAAGGTTAAGATCTAACCTCGGGCATTATAATGGAATTTAAACCTGAATAATACCAACATTCCTATGAAGGACCATGACTTGCTTATTACAGATGATCGGTTCACTTATTTTATTAGTCATTAATTTTAGTTAATTTTTTTTTAATTTGATCTCGTCGGAAAAATAAGGGATTTCAAGAAAATTGGATTTTCTAAATTGGATAACATTGGTCGTAGTGTTGAAAAATCTGAGGCGGCTCACAAAACCTTGTTGTCGACGTCACTGCATACCCTCTCGTAAGAGAAGACATTTCCTAGCTCAGAATACATTTGAAAAAAGCCAGATCGTCATACCTAGATTCTGACTTTCATACGTATCGTCATGTCACATAACGCAGTTAGAACTGGTTCTATACCAAATCAGTCTAGCTTAAAGCCCTGTAAAGGTGGATTTCCATATCCAGAAAATTTTCCGCGGACAGAACGGACCAAAAGAAGCCGCTGATTGATTGCCAAGTAGAGGCTTATCGCAACGGAATCTTTTCCGTACCGCTCTGTCCGGGCAGCGACATTTTTTCCCACCAAAGTGGAGGTCCACCCAATCGGCAGTCAGTCTCGTTTTCGATCGGCCGTTGGACAAGATAGGGCTGGAGCTTCGGATTCACTGCCTCGTGGCCATCTTGTCCGATGGCATCAGTTGTTCGGAACCTTACGTAAAAATGTATATTCTGATTGCAGCGCCTGTTGGTATTGGCATTATTATAGTTGCACGATGCTGAGGAGGTTATCTACTTGAGTACTTGAATTTAGTCTATCAATTCATGTGCTGAAAGTTGATAAATTCGCCTGTGCGAGATCAAAATCGCAGCGTCGTCAACCTGTTGGTTGAGACTGCGAGTTAAGTACTTCGATATTGTTGCCTGCGTAGAAACTTTGATCTTCAATAATCGGAGCACGCTTATAAGGATTTGCAAAGACTGTAGCAAGGATTTATAAAGACTAAGAACGTTTCACAATAAAAGAAATCCTGCAGTCATCCTTGTAGCACGATCTGGTATACACATTATAAATTTAACTCTGCCGTAGGTCATTCTTTCTTTTGGTATATAAAAAGCTGTGTTGATGAATTTCATACAAAATTACTCTATCGTGAGGTAACTCAGACTAAAAACATTCCAAATGTTCTTTGACAGCAGTAATGCTAGCAGTAAATCCATGACAATGACGTTTCTATGTAGTAAGTCCTGAAAATGGTTGTGGTGGCTTTGCTAAATTTATAGCAAGATCGTACATATCTAGAATTAGGGGTTGCATTATTACAATATGAGTTTCATTATATTTCTCCATGAGGTCTCGCGCACATTTATTTCAACAATTGTGCCAAGGCAATTAGCATTTATAACCTAAGAAAAGTCTTAAATGCTGATCAATGACTGTCCTGGTCACATACAGTCTTGCTTGAAATGTAATTCAACTAAGTCAGGTACTGGTAAGTCAATATGGAGGATGCATCGTCTTTGGAGATAAAATACTGCGAAGTAGCACTTCTTGCTTTCCACTTTTATTGAGACTGCGCTTTTCATGATGGATGTGCTTTCATTCAGCTGATAATTGATAGCATCCAAAGATTGCCGCGGCCTCCACAAGTGACATGCCTTTTCTTTGCTGCCACTGAGTTATACGTTATAGGAAACGTGGCCTATGAAGAGCAAAAGTAATTGTTGGGTGTTTCATTCTAGTGTGGCATTTCCCCAATAACTTGTCTTTAAAATCATGATATTGAGAGTCTGTGCAAAGCAGTGTTTGTGCTGCATAATTTTCTTCTCAGTAGACCCTTGCTGAGCTGAGTACGGCTAAGGACAGTTGACCTGACAGAACAGAGTGCTGAAACTTCTGTGTCAAAGTAATATAACTGATACACAAAGCCTATGAAAAAGCAGTGAAAAACTTATGCACCACCAACCAAGCAAAACTATTACAAGAAACAATAAGATCACAAACAGAACTAGGCATTCCAGTCCCCCTTCTTGGAAGAGAAGTATTAGATGGTCTCATTACACAGGGGTTTCACCCTGGTCCATAGGGTTCACTGTTCACTACCTGATTAGTACAAGCTATGCAGCAGCGCAAGCAAACCTTTAATGTTGTTATATAAAAACAGTAATTTCGCAGCATGCAATCCTTCCCATGGGGGCAAGAAATTTTATTGTGAGCAAGCATGCTTCTTTAACATACACGAAAAGCATGATTTTGTATCAAATTAAAACAGCTTGTTGATTTGAAGTTCACAGGCTTGTGAATTTGGTGCTCAGAAAACCTCTTGCAAAGATTATTTCTGTTCTTGCATAACTGCATGTACAGGAAGTGTATTCATGAATAATGCCAGTCTTATGAGGGCAACTTAGCCTTGACATTGACAAGGTTAACATTCCAAACATGCTCACTTATAAACACAGATCATCAATTTTACTGTTTCTACTACCCTAAATCATACCAATAATGCTTAAGCCCAGCATGACCTAAGCAAGGTACAGTTTAAACGAATGCTGTGCGCACTTTTTATTGCTGCATGTTAAGAAGGGTAGTCGTATGTATGTTTGGCTTTCCGAGCAAAGTAATTCTGAACGATAAAGTAGCGTTTGCTTGACCCGCTTTTGGCAAGCGAAACAAGCTGCAGCTGTGCTTTAGTGATAACTTAAACATGTTTCACACGCAGTACAAGGGGGCACTTATTATCGATTAAATCATGCTCTGAAGTGCTCTCGTACCCTTAGGCGGCCGTTTTATTCAATTTATTTCTAAGCGCTCATGGACTTCCATTTAAAAAAGAAAGAAATTCTTGACTCTTTACAACCCGCAGCGATCTCTGATTGTTTTATCAGTGAGATCTTGCGACGGATTTTACCAATTCTCCATCAACTTAAATCGAGCCCGAATGGACAATACTCGAACGTAGATTTAGCAGAGCGGCGTTGGACTACAACAACTTTGAGCAGCTGGCATTAGACTACATACGTTCTGAGATCCAAAATGAGGCTGCCTGCCTATTGTGTTGCGGCCACACGCTGATTGGTGGGACCTCTACCATTGTAGGAAAAAAAAAATCACGCGTCCGGGCAGGAGTTGAACCTGCGCCAAGAGATTTCTGGCGGCAAACTTTTAAAACGAGCCAATCAGCGCCTCAGATTGAAACTATATTTGGCGGGTAGAACTGTAGCGCTATAAACGCCAGCCAGAAAGCATGGAGCAAGTGCAGGTCCCGCAGGACCTTTGACAAATGTTATCAATGTGGCAGTCGCAGCAAGTTGTTCAAAGGCTCCCAGTTGTGAATTCTCCCATTTCCTTTCTCTCCCTATAAATCTTTCTCATCCACGTAGCCTTTCTGGAAGCAGGCCTCTATGCCAAACTTTGCAGCAGAAGCAGCTTTTTAGTAGCAATACTTACTGATCCCATACTTGCAGGTTATCTGTTGCAAACCTTTGCGCGCTTATTTTGTATACGCAATTGCTTTGGCGCGAAGATCTTGCTGACAAATTGAAGGTGCGGATGCCGTATCAGTTCATTAAGTTCAGCAATTACTGTCCGGCGGAAAATTTGCCAAGTGGAAAATGGCCATCAGAAAAACTTCTGCGGACCAATTAGCGGCATCTCTTGATCCGTTCTGTCCGCGGAAAATTTTCAGGATATGGAAATCCAGCTTAAGACCTAAAGCTCGGCAAAATGACACAACAATTAATAACAGGACAAATGACAATACGACATTTATTGACAGGTATCAAGAATTGTTTTGCATAATTAGCTAGTTAACAATAGAAAGATAGTGCGCTCTTGACCCCAATCTACGAATAATCTGGCGAAATTAAAAACCCCACCCAATAAATATAAAAAATATTCAATACGACGATGGGCCCAACACTGCCAGGACTAACTGAGTCCAGACGCTTTCCACACGAAAAAACTCCTTAAACAAAAGACTTGCTAATCCTATGGCACCTCCACTATAATACAAGGTCATCGTTATCTAAAACCCATGCCAAGCGCTATCTAGTAGCAAGCTAATAACCTATTAGTTTCGAGAAAAAAATTAAGTCTTGTGCCACCTAAATGTGCGTCAATCAAATCCTAGCAATGGGTTCTTTATAAAGAATAGAAGGGACTGTGCACTCACATACTAAGAAGAGCCAGATTTACATATCCGCGACATCTAGGCAGAGATGTGTTAATGTTTGGGCTTCGACATTAAAACACACCCATCTCTAAAGCTCAAACTAATGAATCTCCCGTTAACGTTACCGGCCATCATGAACTCAACGACAGACAAACATAAAAAGGCATAATTTCTTCCTCGCACAATACTCGGTTTACTAATATTCAATTTACAAATATTTTGCTCCGCAATTACTCGGTTTAACAATATTTGGTTCACCAATATTCGGTTCAGCAATTACTCGTTTTAACAATTACTTGGTTCAACAAAATTCGGCTAACAACTACTCAGCTTAACCGAGAAGAGGAGAATAAAAGAGCGAAAGAGAAAGAGAGACAGTAAGAAAAATCATCATGAAAACCGCGACGGAGAATAAAAGAGCGAAAGAACAAGAGAAACAGTAGGAAAAATCATCATGAGGAAAGCGCGACGGAGAATAAAAGAGCGAAAGAGCAAGAGAGACAGTAGGAAAAATCATCACGAGGATAGCGCGAAGAAGAATAAAAGAGCAAAAGAGCAAGAGAGACAGTAAGAAAAATCATCACGAGCAAGAGAGACAGTAAGAAAAATCATCACGAGCAAGAGAGACAGTAAGAAAAATCATCATGAGGAAAGCGCGACGCAGAATAAAAGAGCGAAAGAGCAAGAGAGACAGGAAGAAAAATCATCACGAGGAAAGCGCGAAGAAGAATAAAAGAGCGAAAGAGCAAGAGAGACAGTAAGAAAAATCATCACGAGGAAAGCGCGACGGAGAATAAAAGAGCGAAAGAACAAGAGAGACAGTAAGAAAAATCATCACGAGGAAAGCGCGACGGAGAATAAAAGAGCGAAAGAACAAGAGAGACAGTAAGAGAGCGAGTGCGATAGAATGAAAGCGAGCTTGATGCAGTGAATGAGCTGAGAGTAAGAGTGGGTAAGAACGAGTGAGAGTGGGAGCGAAAAAAGTTGTTAACATGTGAGCGAGCCCGTGAGAAAGACACTCAGCACCGATGCGAAATCAGACACGACAAACAGCGAGAGCTACATATATGAATGTGACCAGCGCCTTTTTTTGAGTCCATCCACAAAAAATAACCACCACCGTCGAATATGTCAGATTCGAAAACTGGAGCCCAGAAAGGCTTCTGCAGCCAGACGCAAAAAAAAAAAACATTAGTATGCATCTCAATCGTCCGGAAACGCTTTCTCACATCCAAATCTAAGGAAAAGGAAAAGCGAAGCAATTAACCACAACGAGCCCGGAACATGGCAAACTACAGCCACAAACCAAAAGCCCTAAATATTGACGTCAAAAAAAAAAAGCTTAAAAAATATATAAAGAAGTTCAAGGGAATACATGGCAGATAAGCAAAAAGAAACTCCACGGCTGACACCGCCACTTCAGATTTACAAAAACAAAAAAAGCAACTCGGATGCATCTAACGTCACATAGGGTGCCTATCGGACATTGGGAATAGTATTCAGTTAGACCATGATAGAAGGTGCTTTCAGTTCAGTACAAGCAGGCAGGTAGAGAAATAGGCAATAAGTTCGACAGGAAAGCAGGAAGGAAGGAAGAGCCGACCAACTAGGAGAGCCTCCACGCGGCGGTCGGTGGGCAAGCAGGGGTTTGTGACACATATTTGTGACTACCCTGTTTGGCGAATCTCCTAAGACCCAACCAGCACAGTACGACTTCATCGTCTGCTGGGAAGGTCTTCACGAAGAGTGTCTCCTGGTAACAGGGGATAGTGCGATGACAGTTTCACGATCGTTAGAGCATCGACCCGTCGTCCGAGCCTCCCTTTTACGGGCACGCAAAGAGCTCTTCAGCTCCTTGAGAGGCTCAACCAACATCCGACGACTGGTTTCATTTGCTGTCACCGACGATCGATGGACTGTGCATCCGGGAAAGTTTAGAGAAGCAAACATTAGTGCGCATCTATATCGGGCCATATAAAACTGATGACCAAGCCACGAACAAAATAAAGGATATGTCATTGTGCAAAATAAACGCAAGCAAAACCAGAGTATTTCCCGACACAGCGCGCCGCGCCTTTCTTACCTTGATAGACTGATCCCAACTCCCCGATACCAAATATGATCCGTCGGGGGACAACTTGAGGCAATTTACCTTATTCTCATGACCATGCAGTGAACCAAGGTGCGTTGCCTAGGAAACAATTTTCCAAACACTAAAAACGGAAAGCTTGCATTGTCGCCGAAAGTCCGCACGGAGCGAATCTGGACAATATACCCGAACAGTATTTTGCGATCTAAATCACTATACAGTCATAAACAACCAGATGCAATGCCTGCCGTGGGAGCACTGTCCGCGACACATGAGCAAGCGCTACACCAGGCAGATCAAGACAAGTCACGGGACGATGTTCAATCTATCAGGGTGGGCCCTTCTCTTCCGATTAGCTATGCTACGAAGATCCCTCCCTCCCACTTAGCCTTGACATTGTATTTATGCATGCATTTATGTACGCTTTTGCTTAATGGGAAAATATAACTGGCTGCTGTTGTTATTGTTGTTGTTGCTGTTGTTGTTTTTCTTCTTCTTCTTCTTGTCTATCGAGCTTGCAAGTGAACGCCAAGTGTAGACGGAGCGAGAAGGCTTTCTAGAAAACAGCGCAGATTTCGGCGTCCTAATTTTTAACTTATTTCGCTGTATTATTTCTTTTCGATACGTTTTTCGCACTGGAATCGAATTGAGTTCGTGCTGACACACACAAAGAGCTCTGCTTCCTAGCCTTCCCAGGCGGCCTAACTGAACAGATTTCTATAAGAAAGACGTGATTCACTACAAAAAAACTAACGGCGCAAATTATAATTCCCACTTGTCGGCTTGGATAATTCTGTCGAAACGTAGCGTGGTACCATGATAATACAACAGCAATTCCGGCCTTTGAAGAAGACGAGTTCATGAAAAACAAACCTTTAGCGTGTCCCACATGTGAATCGAATGGTCACCATATCCAACGAACAGAATGCGACCTACACGACCACAGCGAAATAGCTAGATTCGGGCGTAAAACAAATTAAAGAAACTTGGGCTCACTTTAGGCCCCCACATTAAAACAAACGCATAATGAGCAACTCGCAGCCATGCACAAAAAAAAACAACAACTTTAGCACCCAGCAACAACAAATATTAATACAAGGGACATTATAACCATATAAAGTAGATATTAAAAGCGGTCTCATATCACAATCATTATGCAGCTAGTGATGGACCACCCATAAAGTTAAAAGCAAAGTAAATGTGCTTTCTTAGCATGCTATCCACAGCACGTATCAGCAAAAAATAATGAGTCGATCTCCAAAACAGACGCAAGTGAAGTCCGCTTATGACGAATAAGAGCTCAAAGAAACTAATCTAAAATCTAACAAGTAGAAGAAACCTAGGCAAACGATGTTTTAAGCTGTACATACCACTCAAGGAGAAGTCTAATGAGCAGGCGGCGAACAGGATGCTATCTCGCTCGTACACAGCTAGTTCCTTGTCCATCCGCAAGTCATAGAGCCGACACTAAGGGACAAGCAACAGCCTGCACACCGTGACGTCGTCATGACAGACCACAAGCAGGTCAACATTTGTTTACGTCTCACACGTGCACTCACGCACAAATCACTCGACGAAACCCACGGGCGAAGAAGGATCTAATGCACATTTGTATTTCGTGGATGTTATCCTTGCTGTGATTGGTGTTGTTATTGTTATCATTATTGCGTTGCTGCTAGTATTGCTGTTGTTGTCGGTGTTGTGGCTGTTGTTGTTGTTGCTTAGGGCATCTTTTGGCAGTAAAATATATCTATGCCCGTTAATTAGCCATCTTAGAAAATCTATATCGATGGAAGAGTTCAAACCCATTAAACTCACCGTAGTGTCGTCCGAGACAGACGCTACTGCATCCTCCCCTGGCATGCACCTACAAACGCAAACGAATTGTGAGAGCAGGCGCAAAGCGAGATGCAGGCACCAACTTCAAGCCCAGGCACGAGTGAAAACCAAGGCCAATCCCTACTGGAGAATAAAACGGATTACAACTCAGATCGCAGAGTCGAACCAAGCTCGCAAAGCTTGACGAAAAGTGATTCAATGGCTGAACCAAGCTCACAAAGTGCACCCAAAACTAATTGATCGGCGAGAACGTCTGTATTCTTCTCGCAGAACACGCCATCTTCCCTACACATTGCGTGTCCCGACTACGCAAATGAGCCGCACGTCTCATGCAGCAATTTTCTTGCACGCTTAGCCAAAACAAATAAATTCCGATTAAAAGGGACAAAAAAAAAACGTACCACAACAGCGAAGAACGCTAACACCAGGAAGACGAATGTACACAGCGCCTCTACACAAACTCTTAAATTTGCAAATGTGCGAACTCTTCTTACGGCCACGTATTAAGAAAAATTAGTCAAAAGCATTGAAATATTGAAACGCTTTTATAAGTATGAATGTGTGTTTAAAATACCAGCCCTGTTGATCCACATTTGCACTTCGCCAAAACTATGGCAAAAGCTTTCGTGACGATTCTACTTATCACACAGTTACTTCTTTATGAAGGAAGGTAGCATAGAAATACTTCTTTAGAGAAGTATTAAGGGGCTCTTTTATAAGCTTTGCTAAGAAAAACCCTCCTTCCCATATCGAGATCTGCTTAAATTTTTGATTTGTTTACGCCCTTAGTTCGCGCGCTTGTTAGAGGAAATAAATTCTTGTCTCGTCTGAGCGAGTCTTTAAGGGCCGAGATACACGTGGCGCACGGCCGCGCTGAACAATATCCCGACGCGTCCAGTCGCCAACTTTGCAACAGGTATCCTTGATATCGCCGCAAAAATCGTTTGCTTTCTGGTTTGAAAAATGGTACAATTTCGAAAGCCACACATTTTGCACTTCGGTGGTTGGGTTCTGCTTGTACCAAACACGGCCAGCGTTGGACAGGGTATAAAGCATGACGTCAACCGCAAAAGTTGGCCTCGCAAGGCCATACAAGGAAAATCTCGGAAGAAGAAATGCTATTACATACTAACGACATATTCCCTTAACGATCTCAAATAGGATATAAATTCATAAAACCAGGACGGTGAAAGCCATGTCGACATGAAACAAAGCAAGATTGTTTTTGAAAGTATTTCTTACTTATGTTTAATTATGGCCCCCCATCGTGCGCATGCGACACATCAGAGGAGGCTACACCACAACAAGCGAGCACGACCAAACAAAAGTCGCGCAAGTAAAGCCGTTCCCCACGTAAATAACGTCTAGAATGGAACAACCATGAAATCTGGTCCATGTCTAGCTTCATCCCCATCAGAAACCGATACGCACAGTACACAGAGACAAGTGTTCCTAGCAACCAGCTTACAAGCCACGAGTAAAGGCAAAAAACTCACTTCACTTGGTTTATTTCGTCCTCGTGCGTGAAGAAAGACTGCACGCAAGTGCCCGTCCTCATGTCCCAAACACCAATGTTGCGGTCAGCAGACTGCATGGGAAAAATGGGAAAGCATCGGCGCGAAATACAAAGCAAAGTCTTTGATGAAAAGTCTTCATCACATGACCTACCAAAATTAATATCTCTAAATGCATACTAATGAATGCCGTTTTAACGGGCTCATTAACGGGTGTCTATAAGAAAGAATATATATATGGACATATATGTATATATATATATATATGCATATATATGCACATATATATATATACATATATATATATACACGTATACATACATATACACCTATGAGTATATGCACTTATAAACACACGCATGTACGTGTGTGTGTGTGTGCGTGTGTATGTGTGTGCGTGTGTGTGTGTGTATATGTGAGTGTGTGTGTGTGTGTATATGTGAGTGTGTGTGTGCGTGTAAATCTTAACACGAATGGCCACCATACTATCTTAGGCAAAGGTAAAAATTACACTACGAGAGAGACACTGCAACATGACACACATTTAACCGAAAGCGACCAAACGTGAAAACATCGCGCAGAACCGAAGAAGGCAACAGAAATCAAAGAGCAACCCACCCCGGTTACGAAGACGCTGCCACCAGGCGCATCTTTGAAGTCGAGGCTGAAAGGAAGGAAAGGAGAACGCAAATAAAGAGAACGTGACTAAGGAGAACGGTTGCGGCAAATCTACTGAGGCTAACGTTATACATGAACTCCAAAGCATTCAATACCAGACATTCACGTTTTGTGATAGCAGGGCCGTAACAAGCAAGCCTAAATTTTCAGCCGATCTCAATACGCACTCTTGTTTAACTACACTACAAACGAACTAATTCTTACAACAAACAAGCTACCAAAGATCTTCGCATGCAAGCCACGACATAAACTGATACACGAAGCGTCTGTGAACAAGGCAACCGAAGCACATGACGCTTGGGTACCTTGAAACATCAGCTGAGTGTCCATGAAAGCTTCGTATCAGTGTCGCCGACTCAACATCCCATAACGCACTGGTTGTGTCGCTGCTACCGGTCAAGATCTACAAAGCATCAACGCGACAGTCCTATCACTAAAAAATTGCTTTTTTTGACGCTTAATTTAGAAATCAAAGTCATCACACCCTTACGATGTCATCACCTCATACAACATACGTCATGAAATTAGGACTTGTATGACAGGCGAGACTACACAGGCAGTTGATGCTTAATGGTCTGGCGAAATGAACGAAGATTTCCTGACAGACCTCGGAAATAAACTTAAAACTATCAGTTCCCCTCACTACACATTGCAGAAACCAGGGGCTTGCGTTCCACTGTACTACCCCGGGCATGATATAAAAACCAGGCTTTTCCGATGGGCTGCAGGTATTCGTTGATTAGATGAGCAAGGGTAGAGGGAAAGCGTTAGCCCACTATAGCAGTGCTCACCGAATTCAGACAATGCTATAGAAGAAGAACATCGAACAAGTGAGTTAAACAGGTATCTTCTTATGTGTGAGGGGCGTTTGCACCATAAAAGCTCGCTTCATCGTCAGCCGGCAGATAGGAAGACCCCTGAACACTAAAGCTTCCAGCACTCGCTTCACGCGACAGCAGCGAAGACTACACCGAAAGAACACCACAATTCTTGCTTTACGTGCCGGCAGTTACAGCAACACCAGCACACAACAACACCAGTACACCACAATCCCAGTCCTAACGTTACTTGCCGGAAGTCATAGAAACGCCACTAAACAAAAAATCCCAGTTTTCACTTCATGCGTCGAGAATTAGGACAGCACATCCAACAGAACAGCCTCCGGCCCACAAGTTAATAAAAAAAACATGACAGGAACAGAACCCGATCTTCGCTTCAATGTGCCGGCAATTAGGACATACACATGCTCCAATTAGGATACACACATGCTCCAATTAGGACACACACGTGCTCTAATTAGGACATAGACAAGCTCCAATTAGAACATACACATGCTCCTCGTATTAACTCAGTGTTGCAAGGGACGACAGACAACGCCAGAGCAAACTCTATGGTCCGAGCCCAGGGGAGGACGAAAAGTAAAAGAGCAACAAGAAAATTCCGATATCTCATGCTTTCAGGATGCCGGGATAATTTCTAATAAACATAAAGATGGCACACAGATACTAGATCCGGGCAACATGACGAAACGTATTCAGCCGTCATATACAAAGCCAAAGAAAAATGAAGACGATGAAGAAGACGCAACCGCATACCTGATGATCAGACTTGAACGATGAGCATAGCACGTAACTTTGATGCTGGGCCACAGGGTGAACATCGGCAAGCATGTTCTTACCACGGGGAATCTTGTAAACATTACACTTTGTGTCCAACCCGCTGTTCTCAAAGAAAAAAGGTACAACTGACATGGCTCTACTGACATGATGACGTTCAATGTGTTGCACTGGACACCACAGTATCTGCTTACTGATGATCCATAGAAATCGCATTAATGATGTATGAGCAAGGTCATCTGCATATTCAGGGGCTCAGTGACTAACTCAACATATAACACTTGCCCCAAGTCATATGAAACAAAGTTAGTGTATGCTCATGGATACGGAGATCCACTTGATGAAACAAAAGTAAAGGAGAAACAAAAGAAACTTTATGAGAAATTCAAGGACCGAAAGAAATATCGAAAACAAAACTCCTGTTTGGAGGTTAAACGAAATGGCTCCATCCACCATGGCTTCGTGCAGACAAAGAAACATTACCTCCATTTAAATAAAGTTCAATCACAAAATTAAATCGAAATGCCTTGGAAATTTAAGCGATATTAATGCCCACATACAAGACAACACAACTTTGAAAGGGTGTACAAGTACTACCAGAAAATAAATAATTATAGCACCACAAGCTTAAGAAGAGGCACACTGGGAAGATCAAGTGATTATCCTGAAAAACGTACCCAGCAGCAACCACGTTCTGTGAAGGTGAAAATGATACAGTGAAAACCCACAAATTTGGGGTCGTTATGCAATGAATCTACAAATAACGCAAAATTACTGACACAAATAGTGATGTCCTAGTGCAAGCCTACTCGAGATAAGCAAACAAGACATAACAAGATCTGCATTTCTAGAATCACAAGAAACTAGCCGCTTAAGGAAAATAACAAACTTGGGATTCTAAAAGTTTCAGACAGGCTGTGGAATAGGAATAAACCAGAGAAGCAAACATATTAAATTATTTTAATAGTATTAAATCCGCATGCAGTCAGCAGGACATAACACATGCTTAAAAAGCTTGCTACATACTCGCTCCTTTAATGCAACATCCCAAACTGAAATCTGTCCACCCTACATATAGTGGACAAGTAGAATGCAATCAGCAAAGATTTGCAAATTCCACAGTTAAAAACCAAAGAACCACAACACCAACAGTTACCAAGGGAAGGAACAGTCAACATTAAGTTGATTATAGACAAGCATATTTCTGTACTAAAACTGAAGGTCAAGCACAATGCTTAAGAATGTTTCATTTTGTTAAGTTTTCACTGTTTCCGACAGCTCACTGTCAGCTGCTGGGTACACAAGTCTGAAGTTAATATGACACTTCCAGTAGTGGATATGCTGGGTAGCTAATTTAAATTCAGTAACAGCCTAGCACCAAAAAAGCAAAATTTAAACATGGCAAAACTAAAGCCATAACTCTCAGTGCAAATTAACACTTAATTAAGTGCAAAAAAAGTTGGGTACTTGGTGTGAGGATTCACAACATACCTGTGTACTTGCAGCTAAGACTTGGGAATCATCACTCCAATCTACACATAGGACCTTTGCTTCTTCAGCTAAGTATCCTTTTTGCTTCAGAGACAATTGTGAAATGGATTCCACATGGGTTGTTAGCCGCACCACTAAAATATATAAACTCTCATCATAAAGCTAAAAAACTCCGATTCCTTACCTACCAAACTATAACAACCAAAAGAGGCATCATTCAAAATCTACCAGAAAATTCACTGAATGAATTTACAATAATAACAAGTAAAACTATACTCAAAATAACACATTAACTTACAATCGTTTTTTGACAATGACGAGACAGAACCATTTTTACTTGAACAAGAAGATGCGCAGGAATTCTCAGCCATGGTACTTCATGCAACCAGAACATCATTCATGGAACTAGGCCCTATGTTACAACATTTAATTAGCAGACATGAATGCTACACAATACAATACCAGTACAACACTCACAGAAATTAGTGAAGAGAAAATTTAACTTATACATTAAGGCTGCAAATTGAAGTTACTTATTTATTGTTGATCAGCCGTGGTTAAGGTTAAAATATGTGCACAAGCAGAAACAAAGATGCATCCTGCAATGGTAATCAGGGTGGCATATTGTGTACAAGATTAAAGAAAGGCAATTATTGACACGTGGGACTGCCTTGCAGAGCACCTTGTTTTCATGTCCAGCAAATAAGAACTACAACTTTTCACTGATGCCAAATGTTGATTCTTAGATAAGATTAGGCTCATTCAATGTCAAGACTTTAGACTCAATATTGCTTTGCACTTATTAACAAGGGTGTAAAGCTCTGAGTGCAAAAGACTTTAGAAGGTCAAAAACAAAACTGGATGCTACAGTAGGATTCTAATTTCATTATATCCGTGATGTTCACTAAATCATGCTTGGCAGACTAGTTTTTTCTTAGGAAAATAGTTAGACACTTTCAAAGCCACGTTATCTAGGTTAGATTAAGAAATTGCTCTTATATTGTTTGTGCCTAGAAGCATTTTTAGAACTCATTAACTGCTATAAAAGCATTTAGCGCCTAGTTGTAGGAAAAAACTCTGCGCAAAAGAAAAAATTTCATATTGCATTTTACTATCATAGCATGTACACCATTCTGTCCAGATATTTTAGAATCCAATTAAATACAACCGTTAATACTTAAGGAGGCTCCGAAAAAGCAAGGATCAGCTACACAGAATAGTAAATGTAGCCAAAGCAGTTCCTTAAAAATTATATTTAAAAGCAGTGGAAAAGAAAAAACTAACTACTCTCTCTGCATCAATAAATGAAAGAAATTCCCTAACTTACAAGCCATATTAGGATGGTTTAACTTCAGAATTCCCCTTTGGGATTTGTCTAAATTGTTACAACATTTCCAGGCACTTGGTGTGACTTATGAATTGTGACTTATAAATTTTTGCATCGTGCAGCTTGCTTTGATCACTAAGCTGGCTTCTCAGTATTTCCGATGATTACGAAGATATTCCACTAAATTTCATCTAACTTTGCTTTATTCTTGCAAAGACTCATCCTGTCTTAAAAACGTCCTTGATCCAAAAATGGCACATTAAAAAGCGCGGCCTCCATCTTAAGAGCCACAATCCTCAATAATATTCGTCACAATAAAACGCACTAGTAATTAAGTAGATACATAGAGAATTTTATATGCAAGCAACCATGTTAAATACAAGAGATTTGCAATAAAGAAACGACAATGTAACATCCAGGTTTAAGCTGAAACTCGCGATTTCTACTTTTGTCTACTCGACCGGGAACCGAAAAGGGCGAGCTGTCTTCATTGCGTGTTAATTCTACAACCTGAATTTCTTAAGGGCGTTCTTGAGCGATTGAGTGCGCAAACCAATTTTTAGGTGGCAAGCAATTGAAAGAAGCTTTTATCCGATAAAGTGAAGAAATGACCCTGTACGCATGTCTTTGTTCTTAGATTTTCTCGGCGCTTTGGGCCAATTTTTTCACCCCCTCTGAAAAACGAAGTTTACCATTTAAGTAAATGCTGTGGAAGCCATTATATAAGCCGAGGAGAATTTGTTTAGACGGTATCTTTGCAGATACTCAATAAAGCAACCGAAACACTTTGTCAAATGCTTGCAGTTACTACAATGGATACTAGCAATACCATGGTAACATTTGCAAGTTGAAAGGTTTTGGTAAAACTTACAGGTCATATAGGTTATATTATGTTCTCCTTGCTATTTTGGAAGCATATGTAATAATTTGTTGAAAATATATAAGGAAGCAGTAGTCCTGTTTCAGATTTATCCATCTAATGAATTAAGTTATAAGGAAAAATATTTTCAATAAGAGAATATTTTCAATAAGAAGTTCATCGCCGGCGAAAGAGTCTCTGTCTACCTAGCTTCCGGGCAACTTTTTATTGACAGTATTTCTTCCGTAGGCGGCACATCTACAGTGGATGTTTCTCATGCATCTCCAAGAGAAGGATGGCATTCCGATAAGCTCCCGAATTTCTTGTTTGCGATTTGTTACCGTAACCTAAAATTCATTCTCCAAAACATTGATACCTGTAATAGAAGGATCTTTGCCACGGATACTCACATCGCAGTTAGTAAGGTTGATGGCGGTTGAACCAAAACAGAGATTAGCGGTCGGAGTGGTGCCTCCTTTCCTACTCGGCTCTGTTTCCATTCACTGACGAAGGCTGACAACAAATCTCCTTTATTTAGTAGGGAAGAACAGATTTGAACCAGACGGGATAAAACCCATCCCCATAGTTAACGACGGAATCTTTGCGTACTGCAAGGGTAGCATTTTCTCTTTGTCCATGCCTGCTTCTGATTGGTCCTAATCTCGTCAAATGGCGTGGGTTCAATATGGCGTCTGCGTGCTAAACATAATTATGTACATAATAATTATAATGTATAATTAAACCCCTTAAGATCAAAACGTTTGCACGTCAGTTGAAAAAATGCACGAAGCCTTCAGCAACAACAGCCAAACGGTCATAACGGCTTCAGGAAGACACCATGTCAGAAGCATTGCATTGTGGTGATTTCTGAAGTCTGGGAAGTAAGTTTGTGCCCTCTAAGGTTGGGGAAGTTAGTAGTAGTAGAAGTAGCTAAATGGCTTGAGAAGTCCAAAACAACAGCTGCTGATCAAAATGCAACAGAACTTACAGGCGGTAGTTAAGCGTATGATTCATAAACACTATTAACGACTTGTATTGACCCCGTCGAAGATCATTACCCTTAAAGATGAAGCACATTCTCTGGGCGCATGCTGGCTTATAAATAGTTTGAGATAAAGAAGTTGAAAAACTTTAAAATAGTTTGCGATTGGCTGAATCCGTGTAAACATTATTTATCTAACGCCGGACGTCTTCGATGCTACTGGCATACGACGCATCAGCGCAATGCGATACTGCGCAAAACTTTATAGTAAGTGATTTCGTCCTACCCAGTGCAAAGAATAAACTTTAAGCGCGCCTTTTAATTTGCGCCTCTTATCAATTCTTATTAAAAGGCCCATCCAGCATCACTAATAAATCAGGCAAATGTGACTATCAAATCAAGACCAATCAAATTTAACTAAGAATTTCATCTTGCCCAAGCAATTTCAATGGTAATAACATATTTAGCAACTTCACAATTTTTTGTCTAAAATGTCCCTGACTAGCTCGGTGATGGCTGCGAGGCTGCTTCGTATTGATTCAATCTCATAGTCAATATTGGATAGGTTCGTATTAACTTGCCTCAATTCAAGCTTAAACTCCTGCAAGTCGTGAGCCAGTCCACCTATTAAGCTATCTAGTTGTAGCCCAGCGTCTGGCTTTCCGGTGCAAAACTTACTCCTCAGACTCTCATCGGATCTTGAGGTTTCATTTTCGTGCTCAGACAGCTGTCTGATGCAAGTCCTTTCGGAGTTAACGACCTCCGAGTTATACTTGTCTATGACTTCTTTCAAGTTTAAGGTCAGTTCCGGAGATAACTGTGTCACGCTGATACCAGAGTCAGAATTGCGATTTTCGCTTCTTTCGACTGCAGGTACACATGAGCCGGGGTCAATATTAGCTTCTTTTAATATGTCAGACATGTCTTTGCGGTTTGTATTTGTTTCCGAGCCAGATGTAACGCTGTGCGATCCGCTACTCCCCAGGTTTGCTTGAGAATTTAATCCAGATCTTTGCACACCAAAGTGAAACTCATTGGTGCCATCCTGTGAATATGTGCTCAGGTCTTCATTGCTGAAATCAAACGACTTGTTTGAGTTCTTGAATTTGCGGTTTCGAGTCGCTCTGTCTAGAGATAAAGTCCTGTCGCATCTCGTGGGATTGCTTCTAGTCGTGCTCGCTTCGCGTCCAAAATAAGCTCCCAAGTCATGTGAGCTTCTTCCCCAACCACACTTTCCCCTGCCATTCAAATCGGCCATGGCGGATGTTTCTGAGTTGTCGACCAATTTTTTCTGTGCCTTTTTTGTAAATTTTCTGACGCGCACAGCCAAACCTGAATCCACATCATCTGACGACGCCAAGTGGGGTGGGGAAGTCCAACCGTTATAAGGACTCATTTGCGCCTCAACTTCCAACTCTTGATCGTGGAACGGAAAGCTTGGATTTAGATACATGATGGATGAACGAGAGCACGATTCCTCGAGGTGATTGGCAACTACGGTTTCGGATCTTGAATGCGGTTCAGAACTGGAGCCTACGACTTCACGGCGTATCTGAGCCCGGCTTTGTGTCTTCGGGGATTCTTGATTCATTTTTTGTCGAATCGATGATTGCCTGTCGCCGCACGAATCTGCTAACAATGGAAAAGTGAAAGATACGGAGACGTCATCATCCTTTTGCGTTGGTTTGTCCGGCAGGCTTTCATCAGAACTCCTGTCATCATTGTCTTCGTTAACCATATCCACCATTGACGTAGAATCTAAGCTTGGTAATCTTTTGCCGAGACTGCATGTATCTCCACCAAAATTCAGGCCAATCTGTTTATCCGCTCCCAAAGCCAACTGACGTTGCCATAACGGCATGTTGCTATGCGACGTGCGGCTGTCGTTGTCATCACTATCACTGACGGTGCACTCCGAACCGGAGTCTTGGTTGGAGTTGAATGCCAAGTTGTTATCTTCAGCTTCCTCCTCGATACGGTGCAGGCTCGTATTGCCCTTGTTCGCAAGCTCGCTTAGCTAAAACGGAGGGACAGAAGAGTTATTTTCGTGCTCTTGTTCCCCACGCCTCCCCACTACCATTTTAGCATGACAAGCAAGGTATAATTCTATTGTTTACGTATTCTTGTGGGCTACGAAAAGACCATAGCTTGGGCCAAGGTATAGCAAAGAATGCATAATTTGGCACATTTATGCAAATGCAGGTCATAATCATTTGAACTCGCTGTCGATACTTTCTAAGAGTACTTTGTAATATCGGAGCCGCTTGGAGATTGTAAAGAATAAATTTGTTGCTATTGTTGCTGTTGTTGCTGTTGTTGTTGTTGTTGTTGTGGTTGTTGTGGGTGCGGTGGTTGTTGTTAAAATATCCGCCCAAAACCAGATAGCTAACTAATATTACCCTTTTTCTGTTCGACAAGTCAAAGGTCAACACCAAGTTGCTAGAGAATTCTTGTGCGAATTCAGGGTAGCTTTTGAGTACGTCCCTCAAGCCATCCCTCGTAACGAACAAAACCTCCGTGTGCATAAGAGCTCTGACATCTCCATTCGCTCGGCGTATGTTTTGCATAGTGGAGATGTCTTCCCCGAAAATATCTCCGGAACCTGCAACAATAATAATAAAATTGAAAGGCATGCATGTGATCTCTGAACCTTGCGGCATCTCATGAATTTTCCCACCAAGAAATTGTGATTTGCACAGTCAGACAACGCAAGCAGTTTGCCATCACGTATTTGTGGATTGCATGCGGCAGTATCTAGTCGCAATTGTTTGTTATCCAGGTGAATTTTTCACTTCATACTACTCGCCCACCCATAGTCACCAATCCAGACTTGGGTAGGTTCATTTTCCTAGTAAGTACTTGCCCATGAACAATTAGGACTTGCCATTGAATTGAAGTCGATAGAAAAATAATTTGAGGCAATAAAAATAAGCGAAGAGAAGAAATACTCGGAAAAGTCTATGTTTGAGTCTCGTGTTGAATTCTTATCCTGAATTCGCCTTAATGTTTCTTTTTGTGCCGTTTTGAGCATCTTTGGATTTGAATTTTATTTAGTTTGGAGCGATAAAAATATATAAAGAGATGTACGTAACTGGCGTCCAATTGCCAAATGATGAACCGACAGAACTGAAGAACGTTTCTTGAGTCTGTGCAAGAGGACGGCGTCTTCATCCGTTGCAATAAATGAAGAAAGTTCTTGCTGGAATGACTTGACACGGAATAAGTAAAAGAATTTTTTTTGCGGCAGGGTTTCACTTGTGTGTAAAAATATAGATACTTAGCCTAGCGTGATACTATTGCGGCGAGGCAGAATTTGGATGGAAAAGGAGTTCTCTGGAAAGGAACGTATATATCTGGAAATTTTGATCATAGAATCTTTACATTCCCAAACATAGAAGGAAGAAACGCTTATTAGCGTAATTCATTTTCTCGGTATAAAGTACTGAAACAAGTTCGAGAAACTAATAAATCCCAAAATTTTTTTTTAAAAATTCATAAATAGGAGCCAATCAATGCGATCTATAGATATTTTAGTCAAATAGTCCCTACTTTGTGTCGATTGCAAATTTGACTTAGGAATTCACTCGTATCCGACCTTCCAAGGCATATAACGATTTTTCGCGGATGCTTAGCAACGCGCTTTGTGACAGGCCTATTTTCGTTATAGGACATTTTGGTACTTGGACCTTAAATATTCCGAGAAGCTGCAAATCGTCATTAAATCGAGCCTGCATGTTAGTTCGAACGCTACTTGCAACTGATGTAGATGCGGGTATTTCGATTGGAACATGGCAGGAAATTAAAATTCAAGAGTTTCTTATTACAATATTTACTGCGAAATCCAGGATAAAGGTCTATAGACTCGTATTGTTAATCTTTCGGATCTAAAAATTCAAATAATTTTGGGTTCCCTTTTGTCTTTATTCCTGATCGTATATTATGCAGCCTTTTTCTTAAAGTGTAAGTAAATTTCTTTAAAACCCAGTCAGATACATCCACTGTGTAAGCCAGAAGTACCTTGTCGCTTCACTGGGAGCATGTTTTTCAATGTTCATAATTATGAATTACTCGGCTCAGAATTGTGCATGAAAATAACATTACAAGCTAGCCCCTTAAACATAGTGAGTGATATCGGTCTGTAGCTCTTTAAGGAAACTACTCCTTGTGTAAATAGGCATGGCGAGAATCTTATGCACTTTCAAGTCGAACACTGGACAAATATGAGTTTGTAGGAATCGTTGATGATCTTACCTAATATAGCTACGATGCAGCCTCTCTGAACAATCTCGATAGTGCCCCGCTGGACAAAGAACAGACAATTGATGGCATCCTTCTCTTTTATCATAACTTCACCTGGTCCGAAAAAACCCCGGTTAACTCTTAGGGAGAGAGCGCGTAGACATCCTCGCGATGCGTTCACAAAGCACGGAATTGAAAGGAAGGAGTGATAAAGGTGAAGGCAGATGTCGGCCTGTAGCTCTTTAGGGAAACTACTCAGCATCTAAATAGACATGAAAGAGCCTTGAGTACCTCCTATAGCAAATACGTTCCTTAAAATGGTACCAGACTTTTAGCTGCTCAGATAAAGTATGGTGAGGAGTTATAGATTAATAATAATGATAATTATAATAAATCTTGAATTTCATATATATATATATATATATATATATATATGTGTGTGTGTGTGTGTGTGTGTGTGTGTGTGTGTGTATAATAATAATAATAATAATAATAACAATAATAATAATAATAATAATAATAATAATAATAATAATAATAATAATAA
>QQSS02225707.1:0-10528 GCA_003687565.2 Craspedacusta sowerbii | reverse complement strand
TATATATATATATATATATATATATATATATATATATATATATGTAGAGAGAGAGACGGCTATTAAGACTAAAATATAGTCTAAGAGACACATACATTGCAAGGTAATCTTAGCAAGCCTCTGTTTGCAACATTTCTGGAGTTATAGAATCGTCTTAGAAGAAATTCTGTAGGGTAGCGCTGATACACAGATCAAACCTGTTTCCTTTTTGTTTTCTAACGTCTGCGAATCGAAGAAATCTGCAGAAACCTCTCTTCATTATTTTAGTGGTTTCTCGATTGAGATTGGATCCGCTTTGACCGTGTTGCTCGCCTCAAACCTCGGCATACCAGTGTCAACGACCCACTGCAAAGTCGGCTCAGTCGTCTGTGTCGGACGTGTTCGGTCGAAAGAGGTCGTCAACTGGAAGTTGTTCGGCAACATCGTGCTCTCCTGGATCGTCACCATGCCCGTGACAGGTGAGCAATCGAGTCAACAATCTTTCTGACCCTATCAAGTAAGACTCTGCGTCTCGAAACTTTCTTTCTTGCGTCTCGAAAGTTTCGAGAAGTTTCGAGACGAGAGGAAGGTCCTTCTCGAAACTAACGAGAGGTTTCGAGACGAGAAGAACATCGATTCAAAATGTCTCGAAATTTCTCGTTTCAAACGAGAATGAATTTTGAGACGCAGACCCTTACCTATTAACCATTTTATCCTACTTGCAAGAAACCCTATCAACCGTCATATCCTACTTGCAAAGAAAACCTGTCAAGCAAGTCTCTGCGTTTCGAAAGATTCTGAGACAGGACGATACAGAGATCTGTCTCGAAACAAACGAGAAGTTTCGAGACGAGAAGAACATCGTCATCGTTTCAAACGAAACGAGAAATTTCTCGAAATTTCTCGTTTCAAACGAGAATGAGTTTCGAGACGCAGATCCTTACTGCCAGGGAGTATTGAACGTGATGCGAAATCTATGATCCCCTGGATTGTTCATTCGAATTCAGCAATGGCTCTGATTTCCTTCCAATAACCGTTCCTCTATATTAGGTAAACCTTTGATTACATTTAAAGGAGATGCAAGTCATTTGCTACTGACATAACTTGTTCACAGCTGTTGATTGTTTAGGACTTTCGTTCAATACCTTCCAGTATAAGAGAAATATAGCATATTTATCTCACTAACCATGACTTTTGTTGTGCTAATGGTCAAACGTTTTATTTTTCTTCTTTGAAGGCGGTATCAGTGCAGCTGTGTACGCAGTACTGAGAAAGGTGATGTAGTAGACCGTTTCAGATCCTGACAACAAGAGGAATTCGGCTGAAATCCTACCTGTGACGCGCAGTGGCTCCTGTGCTCTATCGTATAGCAATAGCTCTTTGGTTTTATTTAGTTACTTTAATAATATGTCACAGCGTTAACCAAGGATTAATTGGAAAGCAAGTCTTCGTTTTCGGCGCTGGCTTTTCCGTGCTGCTTTTAGGTCGTTGATTTCTTAGTGTGCATCGGATGTAAGTTCAGGAGCAGCAGTGGAACATAGATGCCAGAAGTTGCGAAGAAGAGGGGATTGCGTATAGGGAGAGGGTGTAAGGACGTCCCAGTAATCTTCGATTACAGATTGTGTAAAGCCGTTAGGCGTTATTGGACTTCGGAGTGAAATTATGTTACAGTCAGCAACGGAAAAATTGGATTTCCCTGATTTTTAATGGAGCGGGGGCTTGGGGTAAGCCAAAGGGCCGTACGAAAGCAGGCCATACCACCATACGACCACCAAGGACGACCATGATGAGAAGTTAATTTGCATAAGTTACTGTTCTTTTTGGCCTTATTGAATATACTTCCGTCGCCCCAACAGTGCCTGATCGTTAAGAAAACCTTCTCCTCCCGATAAAAGGCTTTGATTTTGCAGCTTGTCTTTTTTCTGCTTGATTTGACTATAGTCGCGCTATTTGGTGTGCCAGCTTCCATTATTTAACATGGGCAGTTTCTACGACAGAATTCGCATTCAACATTCGAACGACTCATTAGTTAATTCGAACGCCTTTTATTTTTTTTGCTGCCTCAGCGATTTTTTATCCTACGGTAAAGAAGTTATTTTTAAGTAAGATATTTTGTTTATAGGATGTGACTGAATTGACAACTAGTAGTTATGACCACTGCCAATAAATGTCTATACATAATTTAGAAGAGATCTCGTCACCTTCACTGGCTGACTAATTCTAGCTAGCTATGCGCAATGTTATTTGACTCTCAGTCACTAACTTACAGCCAAACGTGTAAGGGAGTAAGGCGACGTGAATCTTAGCGTGGTGAATTTCTCTTTGGCGTTGATGGGGTTGATTCGCCTGCCAGAACGATTGTCTTTGTTTCTTTTGTTTTTTTAGTTCGGTTTTCATAGTGATTTCACTAGCCGAAGTTGCATATACGAAGCTATATAGAGATGTTTTTACCCTATGGCAAAATAAAACGATCGATTAGTAGAACCAGAATGATTTGCCTGAGTGTCGAGTTTTTCGAACTTGGTTCAAACGTCGCACGTCTGCTGCGTCGAACTTAAATAAATATAGTTAATTACGCTCGACGAATGCTGACAAGTTTATGTCGCACTGAAGCGATTCTACGGCGGGATTTGCGTGCATCTAGGATAACGAACAGAAGAGGAGAACAGAATAACGCATAACGAACAGAATACAGCACGAGGTCGGCTTAGTCTTCTGAACACAATGCAGTACAGCTTCAGTTGCGACAGACGTAGCAATTCCGCCGCGTCTAATTAATTAATTAAGTTCGGCGCCGCAGAAGTGCAAAGATTGAACTAAGATTTAGAGCCGTACTTTCAGTACCTCACCCGTACGGAATTATGAGAGACATTCTTAATAACCTCGGTACTACAGCGCAGGCGTCTACAGGTACTGCGGACAGACAACAAACCTGGCTTTACGACCCCTTCACACACACACACACACACACACACACACACACACACACACACACACACACACACCAAAAACATACGCACACACCAAAACGAAGACGTGTTGGAGGTACGTTTGTGCGTACGTACACTATGTGCAGTGGTCGAGATTGATTTATCGGTGCTAGAGTAGGTTGGTTGGTTCCAAAGCGTCAGGTGTATTCACTGACACGCAGTGCCATACACGACCAGACGAAGCCAGGCGCCTGTTGTGGACAGAGCCTCTCAGGAAGCTACAGAGCTCGATACTTGCCCACTCTAGGCGGCTCGAACGGTCGGTGAATCGGACGATCATATCGAACTGTCTCCTGTTACCAGGAGACAATCTCCGTAAGGACCGCTCCCAGCAGGCGATCAAGCCGTAAAGTACAGTTGTTATAGATTTTATACCAGGAAAGCTTGAATAAAAGCTATAAGGAAAGTTTTTATGTACTTATTGAAAAGTTCACGTGAGTTTCATCAAACGCTGCACACAAAACGGGAATGCGGAGCACGCCTCAAATGTCACACACGCGAGTCTTCACTCGCCCGCGGGCACAAACACATGCGAGTGACCTCTCACCCGCGGGCACAAACCAACGCGAGTCACCACTCACCCGCGGGCACCTCTCACCCGCGGGCACAAGCCAACGCGAGTCACCACTCACCCGCGGGCACAAACACAGGAGCGCCAGGGCGGGCGAAAATACACATATAACGCACACGTTCAAAAAAGGTATTGTTCCATTTGGAATGTACAGACTGTTTTCAGCAGACGTAATGAACCTTAAAATTATAATGACCCTGCACACGCATAGCTCAAACGGAGCAGCCTCTGTCTAGTTTTAGCGCATGCGCTAAGCAACGAGTAATACTGCAAGTTCGGAAAATGCTACGATTGTCGTAAAAGCTATCAGACACGAATATTTACAAAAAAAAAACAGCTCTTAACTTCATCAAGTTCATACCGTAGCAGGAACGCATTCATATCGCTGAAGCTTAAACAAAAATTCTCATGTTTTTTTTCATTAAAACAAGAAACGGCGAAAAGCGAATTCTAAAGGAAAGATCAGCGGCCAATGCAGCTTTTCAAAGTGTTCCGCCTTTGCTTGTCGCTAACGAAGCCAATCACAATCAACTCTAAATTTCCTGGAGTTCAAAAATATACATTCTACAACCAATAAAACAAAAAAATTAAAAATGGAAAAAATAGTAAAAAAAAACAAAAACGAAAACGAAAAACAAGTTTCCAACCTTCCACAACCACCTGAATTTGCTCAGCAATTAACTGAAGTCGCGAATATTTTCGTGTAGTTAAAAAAATATATACGGATCGATTCTCAACAGCTGGACATTAGCGCTAACGACGAAATAGAGCGACAAAACTCGGTAGAAAAAAAAACCGGATCGATTCTCAACAGCTGGGCAGTCGCCCTAACGACGAAAAAAAACCGACAAAAATGTCTGCGAAAAAAAAAAACCGGATATTTTCTCGGCAACTGTGCAGTTGTGCTGACGACGAAATAGAACGACTAACGTGGTCGAATTCGAAATCGAATTAGACCGAGTGATCCTTCTTAACAAAGCCGACACAGCGATGTCACAAAACACAATCGAAATAGCGAGCAACAACCGCAGATAAATATCAACGTACATCCTTCTCAGCAACCAAACAAACAAAAATAAAAAACAAAAAACAAAACAAAAAACTAGATGGAGAACCAGTTACATAAAGACGTTATGCAAATGCACATCAGCAAAATATTTACTAAAAATAGGTGCATTATTTTTAAAAATGTGCAACTGCATGAGTTCCGATGAGTTAACAACTACTTCATTCGCAATGAGTATTTGCACCTGTCGCCTTTGCAGCAAGTAACAGTTTTTTGCAACCGGAACCCACAAGTAATGCATGCAAAATACAAGGAGGCGATCGTACCTCATGGATTGGGGAGGAGGATCTGTGGGGCTGGCGTTTAGGGGATAAAATCATAGGGCAATACCTCTCCAGTTGCGACAGATTCCGGCGTCGCAATTGCCGCGTCTAATTCAACTATTTAAGTTCGGTGCTGCAGAAGTGCGCCGATTGAACCAAGATTTAGAACCGTACTTTCAGCACCTTAAACTACAAGGAATTACATGGGCCCAAAAGCAAATGTAAGCGAAATACAAGAAAGGGATCGCACATCATGAACCGGAGGGAGGCCTACGCGGAGGGTATGGCTGCTGTGCTCAACCAATTCTTATTTGCTATCCATCAAATACCTCGCAATGGTTTCGATACAAAGACTGGTGCCAAGTATAGAATTCGCTGTGTTTACAACACGTCACTACAACCATACATCAATAAATACGAAAACACTAAGATGACGCACTGCAAATAACGCAAAACTACATCACTTACACTATATACGAATATACGATAGCGGTATCGAAACAAAACTAACCATCTTGAGTGCGTGGCTATAAATTCTTTTGCACGTCGGGCGAACACGAGATGAAGTATTGAATATAATGCCGAACTTCAACAATTACACCACGTACGGACATAGCGAGAGGCATTTTGACAGGCTAACACCCATCTTGAACCCGCGGCTATCAATTCTTTCGCACTGCAGTTCTGAGTGCACGGGCGCGCCGCAAAAATCCCGTCGGCTTTGCGATGGCACGTCATAAAAATACAAAACTGCGACAAAACAGTGTCCTATATATACATATAATATAAATCGAAGAATTTTCGATACGCCATACATGGCAGAAAAATACATGTATCGCGTTACATAACAGCTTGATAGAAAAGTTGTGTAGAATAAAATGCACACCACCGATCCCTCGACAATCGCAATAAAACCCGCAAAAAACGCTTAAAATTGAAAAACAATATTTATATCTCTGTCTTTAGTAAAATATACCTCAAATGGAGCCAGTGGTCACATGGACATCAGCTGCAACGACGCAAACCAGGCAGGCATGCATATCATACGCACTGAATGAAGTTAATAACGCCTTGCGGAAACACAGGCGACAACGCGGATGGGTCTAGATAGGTTCCCGTTTCCACAGGCACGGCGTACATCGGATACGTGTAAGCCGGATCGTAAGGGAACATTTGTCCCACAGGGATATAGGTTGCAGTTGGCCACGAGCCGCACATGACTCCGTGATGGTAGCGAGGGCTGCAGGACATGATCGACGGAATCGTCAGGGCAGCTTGATGGAGTGGAGGCTTCGACGTACGCGAGCTCGACTTGTGCCTGCCAGGAAAGTCCGACGGATTCCCACTTTGCGAGAGCGTCACCGTTGAGACATTAGCTGGTCGCGATGGCAACGCCGATGTCGCATCATGCGACGTCGGCGAGGGGCGTGAGACAGACTGCAGGGGAAAAGTGGCATTAACACGGGGGGACAACGGCTGTGAAGGAAAAGAAAGGAGAAAAATCCAAACCACCCTTAAATGCATAAACGCTTGTTTATAATCTTGTACACTGCTGGGTCGCAGTTAATTATGGGCGTGTATGCTGTGAGTAGTTATTTGCAGTCTTGATCGTGCTTGTGCCGTAGCGTAAATTCTTTACTGGATCAACATGGGCGTTGCCAGGCGCGTCCCTATTTTACGACCGCTTACATTCTTTATCTGCATTTAATTATGTGAAGGGTTTTGTATAAATGTGCGTGGAAATGTATGTAACATCAACTGTAACTGTAAAGTCTACAACAAGAATCAATCAACAAGACCACAAGCCTTCGCGTGTCTGCCTACAAGGATCTACTTTCTCCACAACGTTGGTCGCACGCTTACAAAAACTATGTTTATTACTGTTTGCTTGTTTACCTAGATGAACATATATGCTAGATTAATCACGTACAACAAGATTTATATAAGAAGCTGCAGCAGATGTCGAGGAACAAAAGCATAGGCAAAAAATGTTTAAGAACATCGAGCTAAAATGACAGGAAGGTTAATTGCGGATTAGCAAGTAATGGGCGTTGGCCGGGTAAACCCAGGTTTATCTTACTGGTTCGCTGGTCGTCTTGCTACCACGAGCAACACGAACCCAAACATTGCCAGCGTTGTTCTTTCGGCCACTGACGTCCTAGAACGACATTACATAGTCTAATAAATAACACTTTCAACGGACGCACCAAACAAGCAAAATGGGGCATGATGGGATTGCTGGGATGGCTTGCGGCAACAACAGGAGCAATCAAAATGGAAGACATGAAATGGCACAACTTTATGTAAAGCTTAACAGGCAACAGGGATTCCAGGGACGGTTTGCGGCATCAAGAGGAGCCATCAACATGGAAAAGATAAAATGGCGCAACTTTACGTAAACCTCCACAGGCAACTTGGCGGCATATTTTCACATCAACCATACCTTCTCGTTCACCGGTGGCACGGTGACAATTTGCTCCTCAACAGCGGAGTCTTGCGGAGCTGCTACCGGAAGCAGTGGTGAATGACACATTACTGGCGTTCCTGAACTTGACGAATCAGGAGAGCACGGAGGAGTCATTTCGCCGAACTGGAAGGATAAAAGTAAACATAGGGATATGCCTTTAACGAATAGTTTGAAGACAACTATTCTTTCAAGCAGAAATGTAACATCGCTGCGAAGTGCTCACGTTTTTTATTTTTATTATTCACTCACTTATTCGTTATATATTTGCTCTTCGAATCAAAGCCAAGTCTGACAAACTTAATTTTCACTAAAGCATTCAAATGAAGGCATGTTAGCAAAACAATGCAAAATAATCTGGAATCGCCCTATTTAGAAATTAAACTATGGAGATGTGCTTCAATCAGCAGGGGGCGTCAGAAGGGGCTGGTTAAGACCAATCAAGCATCACAAATACATTCAATCAAAGAGCCTCGATGCGGCGGTCGGCGGGCAAGCAAGGTATGCGACAATTTTTTGTGGCTACCCTGTTTGGCAAATTCTCCTAAGAAGACCTAACCAGCACAGTACGACTTCGTCGTCTACTGGGAAGGTCTTCACGAAGAGCGTCTCCTGATAACAGGGGACAGTGCCACGACAGTTTCACGATCGTCCAAGCATCAGCCAAACGTCCAAGCCTCCTTTTAGGGCACGTATCGAGCTTATTAGCTCCTTGAGAGGCTCAACCAACATCCGACGACTGGCTTCATTTGCTTTTACTAGAGATCGATGGACTGCGTATCTAGGAAAACTCCTGGCTTTTCACAAACTCAACTCAAAATTTAACCTATCCATGACAAATTTAAAAAGAAGACCCCAACGATTTACATGAACGAACAGGGAGTCTAGATAACTCCACTACGAAACAACCCCTTGTTCTTGCTAGCAGCGGTTTACAATAATGGATTCGACGGAAACATGCCAATACAACCGAACTCAACCCCAAAGAGTTTTAAAGAACACTACATTTCAAAAATATTAAAAGATGCGCTTACCAGTCGCTTTACTGCCGGACCAACGTTAATCTTTTTCCCCTTGAAGAAGATCGCTCCTTGATTGAGCACGTTTTCCACGTCATCTTTTGATGCAAAAGTAACAAAACCGAACCTGAAACGTAACGAGCATGAACAATTAGCTGCGCCCAGGCGCGACAGAAATATCCCTGAATAAATCGACTTATGAGAAATGCAACCACAACACAGGCTCTGTAGAAGCAAAAATAATCAGCGCTGCACATGTTATCTGAAAGGGGCTGCAAACGCCATCAAAATGGGCTCGTGCTTTCAGAAAACTTTTAGCAAATTGTGGTGCGATCGTGTTAACCAGCAATTTCGATGCAGGCAGGAGTACATATCCATTACGTCGCATCAATTGATACCGGTAGCTGCATACTGCGTTCTGTTGCTGCATAGTGAATAGTCAGAGCATTACCTGTTCACCTCATCGTACGGACCACGCCTATGATCATATATATATAATTATAATAATATCCGGCTAATATTCTACTTTCTATAGTGAGCATATAAACGATATGAGATGTATTTTGTCCGAGCAAGATTACAATCATGAAAAACACGATCCAAAGTAACGTGAACAACAGTATTCCTTTCTTCCACATCGTGTACAAGTCTATTCCTAGGGTGGTATACTCGCAGCATCCTTTCTAGTCAAGCCTGCAACACTTGCCACATCGTTTTAACAGACAAGTTCGAAGGAAACAGACTCGGAAAATTCCACAATGACGTCATTTTCATCGACACTCACCTTCGCGATCTTCCATATGCGTCCAGAACGATTTTGCCCTCCAACACGGTGCCGAACGTACGAAAGAAGTCGGCAAGCTCGTTAGCGTTCGCCTGAAACGTTTAAAAAACAACGCAGGCTCGGTTGGGGATATAACATGTCACCCCCACCCCCATCCCCCTCCGCAAAATTATGAAAGCGGAAAAAATCTCCCGAGCGATCAAACAGCTGAATAACGCTATTTCAGTACCCCCGGCTAACCTTTTCCTTTTTTGAACGGACCTTTCGACGCCACTGGCATAACGATCACTGCTCAAATAACCGTCACAAATAAAACACTCATCTTATATACAGACCAAACTCCTAAAAAAAGCTCTAGGTGATATGACGCAGCGGCTGGGTTAAGGTACGCTCGAAAATCCGGACTTACCTTCCCAGGTAGGGAGCCTGCGAAAATACGGTTCGGGTAGTGGGTGCCGTAAGTGCATTCCGAGGCGTTTAGTGAGGCCACCTCCTGAGATGGCTCTTCGGAAAATGAAGAAGCTACTCCCGGGACAACGGACACCTCAGCGGACTAAGAACGAAAAGACATCAGAAAATTTCCTCATGACAACAACAAGAAGAACAAGAACAACAAGAACAACGACAACAACAACAACCATCACTTTCTTCCATAAATGCAAATTGCAAATTTTCTACAAAATTACCAGATACAAAATAGATTACAAACTGAGAAAGAATTTTGTTTTGCTTTGTTAGTTAGTTAGATAGTTTGTTTGTTCTATAGTTCACAATGGTTCCATGTCTTAATTGCAGACAAAGGATCTGGCTAATGATCACTTTCGTTACGATATACAGTATTACGCATGCATTTGGTGGAGAAGGGACATCCTCTTTAGCTATGGCTAATCAGTTGGAGAATGTAACCTTGAATCCTGGCTTAAGGGGTCTGCGCCTCGAGACTTAATGAACATCATTAATATTCTAGCTTAGTATGAAGTATTAATTGTTCAAGTGCATATGAACCACGAGTCAACATATTGAATCATGTAATGGAATCCTACACCTCGGATCTACATCGTCTAAACAACTCGTATGAACTACCAGCGAGAAAATTTTTTGGAGCTCAGATGCGGCACGCAACGTTTCAAGGATTAGGACACATATTGTCAAGAGGGGCAACGCGAAAGATATTATGGAAACTTAAGTCAACCAAATTACGAAGAACGAAGTCAACAAAGGTAAGAAAAACCAAGTGAGAAAATCATGGAGAACAAAGCCAACCAAATCATGGAAAATAAAAAACACTAATTCATAGAATTCATAGAATTCATTTTTCCGCTCAGGACAGCGCCGCGATCAGACGTACTTAATGAGCTCTTAGATTGATTCCGTGGATTGCGACAGGGCTAG
>QQSS02225663.1:0-10532 GCA_003687565.2 Craspedacusta sowerbii | reverse complement strand
CATACATACATACATACATACATACATACATACATACATACATACATACATACATACATACATACATACGTACATAAGTACGTACATCAGTAAGATAGACAGACAGACACGAGGCCTTCGGGGGCCATGATATTTTTAATGCAAAAACACGTTTTATAAAAGATGATATTTTCATTCACAGAACAGACGTTGCGATTCATCTGGCATTACGGTCAATCTCCATTTTATCTACAGGATAAACTAATCAGGATATGAAGCAGCATCGGCTTTAATGGCTGGTTTCAATTCCTTCGATAGCCGATCAACTTTCTTCATGTTTCACAGTGGGATAACTTTCTAACTTGCAAAGTTTTTTTTTAGTCGGCTGGAAGTGCTTCCAGATCTCTATTATAGTCGTCTTTGTTAAGTATGGCCACAATGTTGTCTTTATCGTTTTTAGTAAGAGGCATGTTTGTATTTACTGGTATAGGGGTAATGCACACTCGGCAAACTTTTGTTTTAATCGATCTTCACTGCAATAACAATTTTTTTTTTTAAATCCATATCATGGTTTACAACATTCACGATAAACCCAACGCTGCAATACACCGCACCTAACAAAAACGACCATAGCAAAAATAAAATAAAACATAACGCCCATGAGGAGAGCAGAGTTAAACAAATTGCAACTCCACACAGGACATACATTGATTAAAATAATAGTAAAATCGAAGTTAGGAATTACGTCGACCAAATACTGGCACTAGCCTTCTATAGGGAAACCTCTTTGTATCAATAATAAACTTGGTGGTTGCAGGAAGAAAATTTTTGTTGACATCACTATCGCGCTCGCGATGACCATACAAGAGAACTTTGCATAGTACATCGGCACAAACATCAATTTCCGAAAGCCCTAATAGGCTAGAAACAGTTTAATATAGGTTGGTATGCTGGGCGGCAAAAGAGCTGCGTTCGATCAAGAAATGGGTTGTAGTCCCAATACCGTCGCAGGAAATTAAGCAATTGGGATCCTTAATATCGGCAAAATTATGCAGATATTTATGAGCGCTAATCCAAAGCCTTACCTGAGTTAAGTACCGAAGGTCATTTGATAATGGATATTAAACGCAGTTTTTTTTTTTTTTTTTTGTTTTTTTTTTTTGAAGGACGTACTATTCGGGTCGATGCATTTTCGAAGCTTGCGTAGGTTTTAGATTCAAGAAACATCTTGTCATAGTTAGTCCAGCCAGTAAACTTAAGGGTACGGCAGTCGTGTTGTAATCGGATCGTCTCTTGAGTCTGTATCTCGTGCATCCAGTTGCACGAAAGTGCAAGTATGCAAGTGTAATTTTTAAAAATAATTTTCCAGATTAAGAGGAGTCGTCAATGACAGTGTCATTCTACCATACTGAGGCTTCCCATCCCACGTCTTCTTAAAAAATTTGCAGTTGAGGTACCTTTCCAGACACCAAATATTCCTGGGGCGGCTTGGTATTGCGTGGATTCTAATTTAGTAAGTGACAAAGTCCCAAGTGGAGAGTGACAGACTAAAGCTCCGTCCTCAAGAAAGGGTCCTATAAACGACTTATAAATAGTGATAAAGCTATCTCTAGGAACATTAATTCGAAGGATGCGCAGTAAGCTAAAACTTTTCATAACTTAAGTGATTAATTTGCTGATATGGCAAGTGAATGACAAATCTGTATCTAGTATTAGCCCTGGGTGCTTAATTTGCTCCACCTGCTGTAATAAGGAGTTATTAAACAGTAGTGGAGGATTGCGATCACGTATCATATCTGTCGTGAGACTTCCTCTACAGCTTGTTTATTCGGATCGGGATTAAAGGCCATTTTCCACAAGACCAAGTTTCAATAAAGGATAGATCATGCGCAAGGTCGTACGAGGTCTGAGTGTTATGCACAATGGAAAACGGAGAGACATCATCTGCAAAAAGACGCCCATCAATTCTGAAGTCTGCAATGAAGTTATCTATATATACTAGGAATAGTAAGGTTCCTAATATGGACATTCGGGGTACGCCGGCCAGAAAAGCGCTCCAGGAAGAGCTGGCGCCATTCAGAATTACTCTCTGGAACCGTCCAGAGAGATAGCTTTGTATCACGTCTAGCATTGGTCCAAGAATTCCAGAGCACTGTAGTTTGAGATGAAACCCTCATGCCACACCTTATCAAAGGCCTTAGAAATGCCGAGGAAGACTCTGCGTATTCCAGTGGGGGATCTTCGCCAAAAGCTGTGCCAATTGGATGAATTGCACTTAAAAGCTGATTAACTGGAGTGCACAGTTTTATAAAGCTAGATTGCTTATCCGAGGAGCTTGTGATCGTTTAAATATTCATGTATAAAGCGTCATAAATACATTCTCAAATATTTTACCAAAGACAGGGAGTCAAAATAGAGCTGGCCTGTAATTGTTTTTAAGGTTCCTCGCGTCTTTCTTGTGAATAGGAACAACATTATCTTGCTTCCACATTGAGGGGTAGCCACCGGTTCGAATGCAATAATTGTTTGTAAAGAGAATATGAGGTCTATTATTACTATTATTATTAGGTAGGTGCGAAAGCGAGGCGTCAAAATACTTACCTATTTTCACTGACACGTAATCCCTGTCAGGAGATAGGCGTGCACTGATAAGCAAAGTAATTGTTGAGCAGCTCAGCTTTTTCAGCTGCTCCCACAAAAAAAAAATAATAACATTGTCAATGAGGATAGGGACAACGGGAGTAAGGTCTGTGTTCATGAACATGATAATAGTGGGCCAATATTGTTACGAAGGTTTTCTTTCATTTTATTCGGAATGAAGGTGTCCGCTGCCTTATAAACCTGTCTACGAACATTTGTATGGAGCCTCTCAAGCCTATTTACTTCCTTTCTATCTGCATATTTAACCACGGAGGATCCCTTGTTTTCAGTTACCTCGTCATGAAGGATGAAGTTCGAAGCAATATAAACAGCAATATTATATACTAAAAGCTTTACTTAAAAAAACAGCCTGGTAGTTTACATCAGAATAATTTAAAACAAGCTCCTGTTCCCAGTCAATGGTATTCAATCCAGCAGTAATTGTATCTTGATGTGCACGACCGCAGGGCCACACTCTAAAAAGAGTGTGTTTTTTTTTTTTGCATGACGAACATTGATTTTCACGGTCCCATATATGATCTCATGGTGACAAGCACTATCTAGGTAGGTATGCATGCCAGATTCAAAAACTTAAGCTGCGATGTAAATTTGAGTTGACGCATGATTTGCTGCGATTAGTGGAAATGAGTTGACGATTTGCTCCGAAACCAAACGCTATTGTCACATCGAGCTTATGCGTTCAGGTAAGACCGTCAAGGTGTGGGCGATGATTTCATGACCGATGGAAACCGGTTTACAATAGAACTGAAGTCTTCTAGTCCGTGACTACCACCAAAGCGACTCTCACTGGACGGTCTCTGGAATTTGGGAATTCGGAACAGCACCTGCATGAATGACTGAGCAGCCCAACTAGAACGGGTCTAGTTAATTATATTAAAAATATTTATATATATATATTATATATATATATATATATATATATACATATGTAAAAAGAGAATTGGCTCGTAGGAAATATAGACGAGCTCTAGCCGCCGATCTCGCTGTACATTCAAGAGAAAAACGACATTTTAGCTCTCATAAAATGGAGTTGACAATAACAAAGAGGAAAAAAAAAAAAATTCTCAAAGAGAATCATCCCAGGGAGTGTTTGGTTCAAGAAGAAAGCAGCATGAAACATAAATACTTAAAAATATATATTGAAAATGCTAAGCAGGCAACAGGAAAATCCAAGACCACTAAAATTTACAAAAATAAGCCGAAAATAAAATACGAAAATATTCTGTATACGACAAGCATGCGAGAAAATGTTTAATTCGGCTAACCTTATTACGTAGGAAAAACCTAGGCAATGGCCAAAAGGCAAGATGCATAAAAAAGAACCACAAAGTACCAATATCTACGAATATGTACTACCGTACCAAATGAAAATGGCGGAAGCATTACTTTTCTGAAAGCTAAACGCCCATACTTTTCAAGGTCAACACCTCTTTCAAGCAGAACCTTCAACTTACATTCAAAACATTAACAAGAAACATAAGGTATCAAGACACTAACAATGAAATAACAGCTTGGAATGGGGTCGCCAGCCGACTAAAAATGATAACAGATAGGAAGACATATAAATCTAAATCTTGCAAAAAAATATATATCCAACGAAGATGTGTTATATATAATGATGATAATTGCCTGAAATAAGGAATCAAGAATAGGAACTACCTCAATAGGATCATGAAAAACTGACCATATTCCAAAAATCTGACATTATTACAACTCAAAATCCAATCTTAACCCATCCTTGAGTGCATGATCTGAAAGGAATTTCTAAAATGTCTTAGAAATGTATGCTTTTAAGAAGGTCTTTCACATAAATATACATCACGTTACGCTTAAGCCATCTTTGTTCATCTACCAGCATTACTCTGAAGCAATTTTGAGTCTAAATTCTGGCACAAAACTGAAACTACAAAATCATCACCAACCTTTGCATGACAAGCAAATGCTTTCCAATCTTTTCATACATTCATAGCAACCATCATCCATTAGAAAATATAGTTTAAGTGCTAATGTACAGCACAACTAACTACTCTAAACACACATACGAACTTTCTAAAAAGGAAAAGAAAGTAAACACAGCATCTCGCATTGCAATAAAACAACCTAAAAAAATATATTGACCAAGTCATTTCAGTAAATTCAGACGCAAACACCATTCAGGATGATGTAATTCCAGTACCAAAACCCAAATTTTAGAAGGAGCTTGAAGACAGACTGGAAGAGGCTTAATTGCTCAAAGAAAATTTATCAGGTGGGGCCAAACACAAATCAAATTTTTTATTAAAGGTGTTCTCAGCAACACAGAATGATTTCTACAACATTTGCGCCACATAACACGCTAACGTCATACATACAGTTGAAGAAGTAACACAAGCAAACACTTATACTTGAAAGCTAGCCAACAATATTTTCCCTCAAGTAGATGTGTTTGGAAACAGCTCCTAAAGGCCACATCTGTGCTTAACAGCATTCCTGGGCACTGTAATCGTAACGCAGCACAAACCAGAAGTTGGAACCGGGAGAGAGCAGGATTTCAAAAACATGTTTCTATTGGTGTCATAGCATTCAACTAGGTTGGTTTCCTTTGTATCCACAAAGGATTCCTCGTCCCCAGCACCAAACTGCTCTTCATCGAGTGAAACCATTCCACCGATAAGATAAATTGCATCCTTGATGTATGTGATTCCCATGAAAGCCCTTGGGACAGACATATCAGCTACATTTGTCCACTCATCTGTTGTGATATCGAATACTTCTGCTGAACGGTAGTATGACCACATTGCATACTCGCCACCAAATACATAGATTTTGTTACCAATGCAAAGTGCACTAGCAAATGCACGAGAAGAATTCATAGGAAAAGTTTTAGCCCACTCATTGTAGTAAGGGCTAAATCTCTCAACACTAGCAAGAGCGCTACCATTCGGGCCATAGCCCCCAAGAGCATAGAGCATTTTGTGAGCAACTGCTGTGCATCCCTTTCTTGGAACCTTCAAATTAGCTACCTGTTCCCAAAGCCCAGACCTAGAAGAAAACTTGAACACAGAGCTTGAACAGGTGTCATCTTTCCCACCACCAATTACATATATGTCACCATTGTATACAGCAGATCCATGATTATAAACAGGATCAGCTAATGACCTGCCTTCTTCCCATCTATCACTGACAAAATTGTATCGCTCAACTGCTTTTGCTGGACCATCTTCAGTTAGACCTCCAATTGCGCAAATGACGTCATCATGCATGACAGAAGTAAATCCAAACCTTGCATGATGCATAGGAGCTAATGGATACCAGAAGTCAGTCTCAGGATAATAGCAAATTGTTTCTCTGGAGCTCATTCTATCTTGATTTCCACCACTAGCAATTATTATACTCACTAAATCCAAACTTTTGCGAGGACGGAAACTAGTACCTTGAAAACAATGCTGCCTGTCAGGCAAGTTAGTGTAGTTTTTGGCCTCTGCAATCAACTGAAGACATTTTGAATCAGACTTAATGGCATCGTCCTCCTCAACCCGGTCAACTATATAGTACTTCGACAAAAGAGGCAATCTTACGTGAACCAAGACATCATAAATGTAAGGCAAATGGCGGTCTGCATCATGATACAACCACGACATAACTGATTCAAAAACCTGCTCTTCACGCTCAATTTCCAAGTCATCACTTGAGATAATATGAGCTAACTGTCGACAATCTAGTGTTTTAAATTCTGCATGGTTGGAGACATCGACAAAATGCTTGAATATAAAGGCATCAGCAGCTTGCTTTAAAGTCGCACAATTGAATTCGTCAGCTAGGGATGAAATCGATAAGCAATTAGCAGGAGAAAGCCTCTTCTCATAAAATCGACAGGCAATTTCCTTTAAACTGGTCATCCGCAAATAATCTGACGCAGCAACTAGCTGCCTAACATTCTCTTGGTGAACACAGACCTGCCCAATGTAAATAAAATTGAGCACATCCTCAACTACATCATTACCAATAGCATGAGCCTCGATCTGGGACCCTAGAGAAGGAGCTCCGGAGTCAAACCGATCTTCATCGAAGGGATTAGCAGTTGATGATCCATATGATAGCCGAGGATGCTGGGATTCATGGCAGAGCTTTTCATAGAAAAAGGGACTTGCAGCACTAATAACATTACGGTGAGCCATAAAATGGTTCTTCCCTACAACCAAAACTACGTCACACATGATGTTACGTTTGCGGAATTCATTAAGTGCTTTCGCGAGCTCTGTTGACAATTTTTCCTCAGCATGCAGTTCTCCAGTGAAATTTGATGAGTAGGCCATCACAAAGATAAAGTATCCTAGTAAGCTCTATCTACGTGACTCTAGAAAATACAATAGCAAAAAATTGAATAAAATAATAATGGCAGACCTCTACTCTGCAATACATTGGCAATTCATCCAAGGCTAGCCAAACCACATACACATCTTTAGCTTGGTTTATCATTATTACGGCATTTTTATGACTTATGCATTCAAGACAAATTACAAATTACAAATTTATTGTTCTTAGCAGCCTTCCAATCCACGCAATGCACAATATGCAATTAAATAATAAAAGATTTTTATATTTAAGTGTCAAACTCAAGCAAAACTTAAGAGGCGCAGAATTAACAAGAGATTGTCACAATAAAAGCAAAATCTAAATCCTTTAAAAAAAAAACAAGTAGAAACCTTAAACAAAAAAATTTTGTTAAGAAAGTTCGCTTTCTTCTCTGAATGCTTCGAAACAACAGGCTCCACCCTCGCCCCAGCCTAATGTCGCCGCGCGGCGGATGCGCTGAAATTTGGTCCGTTCATTTCAAGCTCTTATGTCTTAATAATTACATCTGGCACTTTAGAAGCCAACGCTAAAATGATTTTAAGTGAGGTAGAACTAAGTGCGAAATTAACTTAAGTATAAGTTCTATACCTTTTTTTGCTGCCTATACAAAAGGTGATCATCATGCAAACGTTAGCCCTTCTAATTCGGTTACTTATTTGCAATGCAGCGTTATAGTTGTCCAGTGGAGACATACCAACGCCGTTACTAAAAAAAAAGAAAAAAAAAAAATTACTTAATACACTTTTCATGAATCTGACCGCGTGTTTTTCAGCCTCTCTTCTTCATGCTCTTTGGTCGATAAATTTTCTTCGTCCGCCTCAAGGTTACACATCTGCTTCTTGCTTTGTCGGTCTGAGTCGTGGCTGCCTATTGCTTCTTTTGCGTACTAGATGGTCGGCTGCCAACGAGGGCAATTACTCTCGAAGGGAAAGTGCGTATGAAATCAATTGTAAGCGACTCTCTGATAGCAATTGCATTTTTAGACTGATATGTAGACTACAATCAATTTAAGTGTTATTGGAATCAGTAGGATTTTTCAATTGGAATCTTTGTATTTATTTTAACTTTTGTTGTTTTTCTAAAGGCTGATGCCTTAAACAGGGGCGTGGGTAGAAACTGTTAGCCCCTCCCTCGAAAAAATTTCCACAAGGCCTCCTCGTGTCTCCGCACTGCCAAAGCATTGTTTGGGAATCAGTATGCAAACAATATATTGTATGACTTACATGACTTGCATGATTTTTATGAAGTACTTGTTTCTGGACAGACCAAACACAATAGAATAAAGTTATCAGATAAATGGGTTTCTTCTCTTCTTTCTGCGGATGAATGGTTCAATGATCTCGTTCAAATGAATTTTACAAGCAGCTTTGCTTTTAATCGCGATCATGGCCAGAGAGGAGAGTCCGTCATCCAACATTTAGGGCCAGTTGAAAGCATTTTCAATTTGCTGAAGCTACTTTCAGCACTAGCTACGGTTGAGGGTTTTGTCATCATTGTTCTCAGCGTGAAAGCAACATTCGGATACAGCTCCTGCAATTCTTATAGATGTTTTGCAGAAAATCCGTCGGTGTAATGAGCCACAGTACGTTCCGAATTATAGAAGCAAAGCGAGACAATTCCATATGAAGCTTCCTGCCATCAACATCTTCCAGTTTTTGTTCAAAGTTTAAGCATGAAGAAAAAGTTCATTTCGGTCATGAAGGTCAATCAGGGAACTTTCACTGCTGAGACAGCCAAAAATGTTCGACCAAATCTTCACACCGAGGACATAGAGTTTCATGAAAAACTCGATCTTAAAATGCTCTTCGGATGATTGGCTACTCACTCTATAAGCTGCTTTGTAGGCAAAAAAATTATTTCGTTGCCGTGACTGCGTCTCGGAGAAGATGCGCCGTACATGCAGTGTCTCAGCAATTTCTCGACCATCTGTGCACGTTGAGGCAAAGCCAGTTTCCCTGCACTTCTGCAGGGAGTCTAGTGTTGCTGTGATTTAACTGCTCAGAACGCCGGGTGATTGCAACAGCTTGCTGGTCTTGTTCACTTGGAAAAGAATGTCGCTCCATGCGACGATGCTAACGCTGAGCGACCATGAAGAAGTGTTTTTGGTTAAGGAACTTGCTTCACTGAATCACAAACTCTGGTGTGCAGCCAAGAATGCCGAAAGTATTTTGAAATTCTCAAGCAAGACAGGTTCGTCTATCGAATTTTCTCAGCCACAAGGTCAATTATTTCATTTTGTATATCATTCGATAAGTAGCGATCCTTCACTTTTTGTTTAATTATTCGGTCAGACAACACACTGCATCATATTTCGCCAGAAGTTAGAAAACTCCCAAGAAATTGCCATTAGATTTGGAGCTAAGCACTTCATGGATCCTCGAAAAAGAAAGATTTCGTTCCGGGAAAACTATGACAACCTCAAGGACTCGCTTTAAAGCATCTCTCCAGACTTACCTATCTTTCTGTTGTTGTTTGATCGGACATTCGTCCCTGGCACTCCGATTGCCGATACATCGACGTAATTTAATACATTTTGACAAACAGTTCATGTGGGTGTGCCCGATGTCGTGTTCCTTTAGTGTTCTTTTTTTCGATGAGCCTTCCTGCACTCTCGTTTCTTTGCCTAAGTGGGACATGACCTCCATTAAATGGCTTGCAACATACTCAGAAAATGGTGTCCGTAGAGCTTGAATAGCACAACCAAATTCGTCGGTTTCTCTCACCATTCTGCATCACTCTGTGGAAATGCAAGCTGGAGAATCTTCGTTTACTATCGTTGTATGGATAGTCCATTTCTTTCTGATTTGGTGCCTCTCGCTGGACAAACTCATAGTGGTGTTTATCGGTGACGACATCAGACCATTCAGGTGGGTCGTCGCTGAGAGAGATGAGCAATAGTTTTAGTAGTAGTAGCTACTTTTGTAAAGCTATATTGAAGTTCTTTGTGGTTCTTATAATGAGGCATTTAAAGTTTTCCTAATTAAAGATGAAACCATCTGAAGCGTTATTCTTTTTATGATTGCCCGTCGAATATTAAGTGCTTCGTAATTATACTTAACACACTTAAGTGAATTATAGTCGGGTGATTAAAGTGAACTGAATAATATAGATCTTCGAATTAAGCCGATTTAAATTGAAGTCGACGTCAATTGCGCAGTGCGTTAAAGTCAAGTCAAGATCGACGTTTGACGTATGATGAACGAAACTGCCACGGTTGTGTGCGAGCGGATCTGTTGGTCGTGAGGATGTGATGCGCGCAGACGCATATACTAGACTTGCAGTGCGTAATATAAATAATTAAATAGTCAAACAACAAGATCTGCAAAGCACCGATGACGTATGTCAGTTTTGTATTTGTTAAGCCTCCTGCGCTCTGGCAATCTGTTCTGTGCATGTTCAGCGGGTAGGTATACCTCCAGTTCAACTCGCACGCACATTCACTTATCGACCTTTGAGGCCGCTTCACAGCCTGGGCCCTCCCCCGACCCGGGGTCGCAAGGGTATAAACCACGGCTCTGGCCTTGTAGTGGAACGTCCCGTATATTCATATTATATAT
>QQSS02225652.1:0-10532 GCA_003687565.2 Craspedacusta sowerbii | reverse complement strand
ATATATGTATATATATATATGTATACATATATATGTGTATATATATGTATACATATATGTATATATATATATATTGATATAGGGATAGGGCCGGCCGTGTTAAGACCTGTCAATCGCAATATTCACGCAGCAATCTTGAAATACTGAGCTAGCGGTTGAGAGTAAGCATGATCAACTCTTGCCACGACAGTGGCGAGGCAGGCTATCTACTTGCAATGCAGCTTGAGTAAGTGGTCTACGCCGGTCACCGGGCAATGAGAGACTTCATTTTCTGTGGTTCGCTTCTCGTGTCAAAATCCGTCCAGGTCCTCGCTTGGTGAGTTTCTAGCTCCAAAACCTAAAATCCTGCAGGTGTTTAGGATTGCTGTTTGTTTTCCAGGCTGATGGTCTGCGAGTCCATCCATACTATTTGATGTTTCCCGTTGCGGTTTCGTGTTCGTTTGCGTTCATGCTTCCCGTGGCCACACCGCCGAACGCAATCGCTTTTACCACGGGCAGATTAACAGTAGCAGAAATGGTAGGTCTGTGCGTCCTCGGCTCTTGGCGAACGATGGATTCTGCTAGTCATCAGCAGGCGTGCTGTAATCAAGTTTGGATAACTTTAGTTGCGATAGTGAGTGTTGGATGCTCGTAAGCAGGTTCACGACAGTTTTAAGATTCTGCTTTCAATTATTGCTTAACGTGAAGTCGTTTAGTGCAACGGCATTAATGTAATGGTACCACATTAATATAAACTTGCGGTGTTATGTTTGTTTCTGTCGGCTGAATTGCAGGTGCGATGTGGAATCTGCATGGATTTGGTAGGCATTGGTGTGGTGATGCTGGCCATGCACACATGGGGCGGTTACTACTTCCAGTTGGACCGCTTTCCATCCTGGGCGGAACTTCAAATAAACGGTACTCTTTGCTGACGCTACACATCCAATGCCTTTTGCAATTATTTAAGGGGATCTTCATCGAGTCGGGGAAAGATCGATCGAGCGAGTGCGACTCTGCGTAAGGTTTGTTAGAACTACGAGACACGTAACACGGGCTGTCTCCTGGCACTCACATAAACGGATCTTAGAAAATCTGATCTCGCCCCTGAACTCACATGGCAGGAACTTCAGTTCTACTTAAGACACCAGGCTTCCTGTGACGTTGTCTTGATGCTTGGCTTCTCGCTAAAAAAGTAAACATAACGACGAAGCTGCATGGGTGAAGCTTCTCTCCGGTGATTCATCGTATCTTCGTTTCTTCTGCTGTGTTTATATTTATCTTATTGCCCGTGTTGGCTCTTTCGAAGGGATTTGACCTAAAATTACCCATTCAGTTGAACTCGTTAGTTTAAATACGTGCTGCTTCTTAGCCTCGCTGCATTCTTTTAACAGGAAATTTGAATTTCTGTACGAATGCCAGCCTTGGCTAACGTGTGCCGATTGCTCGTGACCGCATCTGGCCGGAACCAAAGTGCGATTGTAAACGCGAGTGCGATGATAGCTTGCTGCGGTGCTTTGTTTCCTCAATCCCATGTTCGGGCAAAGTCATTTTCTCTGTCTTAAGTTTAACGCGGAATATGTTCATGGGCTGTATGTGATACCCACGTAGATTCAATATTGTTTTAGCTCTTATGCAGCAACATGTACCGTTTCTTAATAGCTGTTAATAGCTACATTGTTTATTTTTTATAACAAATAACCTAGCATTTTTTAATTACGTGAAATTCTTCAATCAACGTTATAAAGTGTTATGATAGCCTAAGATTTCAAGACACTCTACGCGCATGCTTGCTGATTCTGTTTTATTGCTTTACACCGAAACTTCTTGTAAAATAACGCGTGCACTAAAGAAGCGCATAAGACGAGAAATGTTTCGATTAAGATCTTGTCTCTATCCCGACTAATTGTCCAAGGGCTGAGCATAGATCAAGTACCAAACTTTAAGCGTTCACGTAAACCGAATCAATGGGTCGGTAATTTTCACCAGCATTTGCTTTCTTTCCAGGCGTTATTAAACTTCCGGTGGCACTAATCTCGAATGATCGTCCAGCGTGAACTGGCGGTTGAGAGCTCGCTCGTCCGTTTCTTCTTGTCCTCCCGACCTGATATATACACGCATACGTCGCGCTCAGGTACGAAAATTCCAACAAAAGCAGGTTTTTCTTCGAGAAGACCTCACCAAGCCGCAAAATCGCCAAAGCCAGCCGACGCTTTCCTTTTCTTAGTCGAAGGCGCGCCACCGGACGGTGAGGCAGACGATTCTGCGGAGCGTTTACTGCGAGAGAGCGGAGAAGTATCAACCCACGAAGCCCGCACTGTTAACACAAAGCCCGCACTGCTAAAACAAAGCCTGCACTGTTGACGCGTACTGTTAACACAAAGCCCGTACTGTTAAAAAAAAAGCTAGTACTGCTAACAAACAGCCCGTACTGTTAACACAAAGCATGTAATGTTAACACAAAACCCGTATTGTTGACACAAAGCCCGCACCGTTAACACAAAGCATGTACTGTCAACACAAAGCCCGCACCGTAAACACAGCCTGTCCGTTAACACAAAGCCCGTACTGTTGACACAAAGCCCGTAATGTTAACACAAAAATCGTACTGTTGACACAAAGCCCACGCTGTTGACGCAACGCCCGTACTGTCTACATAAAGCCTGTACAGGTGACTACAGTCCTACAACGTGCTTCAAAAGTACAAGGGAAAAATAGCGACCATATTTGACTGGTCAGCACTAACCTGACGTCACCGGGAATGTACTTCCCGATTCCTGGACGGTACACTTTAGGTTTATCCTCGATGTCCTTCGCTACTTTACGCTGCTTCTGCAAAAGATGCTCTTCCTACAAGGAAAACAAAAATTCCCAAATAGACACGTCATCACAACACGGTTTGTTGCGGAAGCGGAGCTTACCAATTTGTCGTCTACAGTGGATTCGCAGGATGAACACCGCCCAGATAGAGCACAAACTACATAGCCTATTTACGAAAAATTGCTTCTATAGAGAAAAAATATATGCAAGACGGAAGCTAAAATACGCAAATGCAGAAGAATATCATTAAGTCACCTCGGCCTTCTTTTCTTCGGAAAGACGCTCTTGTTCAAGCTGCAACGAAGTTGGCACAATAGTTAGCGCAGCACAGGGTGGCCAACACCGGCTTACTATACCCAAAAACTTACGGGCTTTGCGCAAGTCATCGTTTCGCACTATACGTAAGTCTGACGCGCACGATACACGGAGATGCTTAGCTGCAATTGCGTCAAACACCGCGAGGGCTTCCACCGAACCACCGCGCAAAGGAATTCATGACCTCCATCCATTCAGCACACGGGTCACACTAAAACGTGGCGGCAATCTGTGCTGTGGCCAACGCATGTAACCAGATCAGACCTCAGTGAATATTACGATTAGCACGGGTAAACAAGAAGAAAACAAACGATGCGCGCGGAGGAAAATATCGAACAGACCTGCTCGTCAACTTCATCGAAGGGATTTACAAACACGACAGCATTAACGATTTTAATCTCTTCCTAGGACAAAACAGCACACATGTTGGTAAGCGAAACGTAATACAGGCGTACAATTTAAAAGCGCAATCATATAACAAAGTGCAAGTAGAGGCAAAGTGGAGCTTCAAACTTTACTCTATACATGGGTGCGAAAAATATTCAGATGCATGTATTTCGCTAAAATGACTTAACGTAAAATGTCGCAGACTTCTCGGTCAGCCCCCTTGCTGTATATAAGAAACTAAGGCAGGGGCACACAAAGCATACGCGCATCTAAAATATATTATCTATTTTTCACCTGCGGTCGGTCTTGATCATCGGTGGTAACAGCCTCGATGGCAGCCAGAGCGTCCAATCCTCCTACCAGTCTACAATGGAAATCACCAATCCTCCTACCAGTCTACAATGGCAATCATTTCAAACAATAACCTATGCTCGACCCTGTTCCAGTTGTCTTGTTAACTTGAGATGTCAAGAAAGGAGCAAGCAGGGGATTGTGGGATTACAGACAGAGGATGCTTTAGCTCCATGAGAGGCTCAACCAACATCCGACGACTGACTTCCTTTTGCTCTAACTGGCGATCGATGGACTGCGCATCCGGGAAAACTCCTGGCTCTTTACCAACAACAACCCGGGTACGAACGACGACTTAAGTAAGCAGTCCTGCGTCCCTGCATTACAGCTGCACATATCCGTGAATACATACAGCGGGTCAGGAACAACGAGAAAATAGCAGACGAAAACACGTAGGACGTGCTACCACATAAGAACTCAAACGCGAGAAATTCAAAAGTCTAAGGTAGTCGTACCTGCCAAACACAGAGTGCTTGTTGTCCAAATGTTGACATGAGCGGAAAGTGATGAAGCTAAAACAAGGAGGAACCATTTTCAATAGTATAGGTCGCGCGGTAGCTGAATATGAACTGCTAGAGACAGTACCAGAAAAGGAAGACCTACATCTAACGCATTCGTGCTGGATTGAAATCGACCGAGTCGTGACGGAGTTTCCTTTCAAAACGTGTATTTCTAACAACTCGGCAGCCTTCCCGATTGACAGGACACAAGAACACCAATCAAATGATATTAACATCAATCAATGATCACCATTATGCTAGATCAAGAGCGAAGATAATGCATGACAAGAAAAGAAAATGCCATTCAGGACTCACAACTGAGAATTATTTGTGTTTTTCCCCGAGTTTGCCATGCTTAATACGCCACGCCCTGAAAAAAAGTTAATAAATAAAATAAAGTAAACAAGACAACAAATATAGCGCTGAGAAGCAGGTAGCAGATGAGAAACCACCTCAACCCGCCATTATACTTTTTTTTATAAAATAATTGCAATTATTAAAAGTTCTAAAGTTCGCAGTAATTGACCACCCGCAGTGATATACATCGTTCATTATAACGGCTATAACGCAGCTAGCCGCTATGAAGCAATACAAGTCAGGAACGCCAAGGGATTTTTCCATTCAACTTCGTTAGCTACACTTCAAGAAAGAAAAATCGAAGGAACACTTGCAGTACTAAACTGGCCGAGTGGAGTTACATCCTGAACACATGGCTATACTCGTATGTAAGGCCACAGTCAAGGTCGCATTTGCAGGATCGTTAATACTTTATTCAGAAGGAGCGTCGGGCTGTACGTTCGTCCACGGATTAGGAAGCGAGCAAAGAATGAAGCCAAAGCTAGCCCAGTCAATCAGCCAAATAAATCACTTCAACTATGCTCGATTTCTACAGCAAATGCGCTTTTTCGGAGGTCTTCTCAAGGAGGTGCGAAAATAATGTCGCTAAAAGACCTAGAACTATACCTTCACAAGGACATAATCAACTACAATGTCTTCGTAAATCCACAAACATGAATATTAGGAAACGTCGCTAAGGCAACACGTAAGCGAACCTGAATGCGTGAGGTTCGGCTTGAATTCGTCTTTAAATGGTTGACCCCACGCAGATTCGCCACCTTGGATAGGAACAAATGAACAGTCAATCGAAAAGCTTGCACGAGTTTGAACATAAAAACCAATGTTACTAAGCAACTCCCTAGTTTAGAGTGTACTATACTCGAGCGTGAGAAAATAACGATTCAACGGCTTTTTATTTTGAACTATCCTCCTCATAGACATGAACGCGTACCAGTGCGTCATCCACATGTAAGATTCAGCCTCGTTTCAAAGGAGTCACTAGCAAGACTGAAGCAGTTCTCACTTGGCACTCGTGCACAAATTGCGGAGAACAGGATGACAAGCTAGCGGCAATTCGAGAAGAAAAACAAAAACCGTCAATATTTTCGAATAAAGTTGCAACAGATGTAACATCTCTCACGTGCTTACCTTTTCCAGTACCGGTTGGGTCGCCTCCTTGCACCTGAAACACGATTTTTCGAGAAACAACAGTAAAGCGCGTTCCCGCCGGGCAATTCAAGCAACCAGTTCATGCCCATTGCTCAAGTAACGTAAAGGATGACATTTCATAGAGAAAGCTCAAAACTTACCATGAAGTTTTTGATCAGCCGATGAAAAGCTGAAATGACAGAAAGGTCCTAGCTTGATGCGAAAACTTTCAGCAGAAATACTTAAACAACACGAGACAACAGGAACGGCGTTCGTAACACCGACCCGCGAGACATACACTGCATTCACACTGCATTCACAACAGAACTGATGTTACAGTTAAGGCAAGAACGCATTTCAATGGTAGGAAGTGACAGTGACAACTATGCTCAATGGACAGTCGAACTTAAGAGCAGACCAGAGAAAAGCCCATTGGCAAAAACCGGAAAATATTTTCTGTATTAACGCTCGGCAGAAAATAAAAAGAACGCTATATTAAAGCTCGACTTCGTCATGACCACAAGAGGGCAAACAGACGCACTTGTGCCGTTGTAGTATTCCTTATTACACAAGCGGAGAAAATTCTCGCACGTCTTAGGCACCTGAAAGGGAATGAAAACCAGTTCGTCCGCAGTGTCAATAAAACGCTGATTGTCAGAAAAAGTTGGTTGTCACATGCTAAAACACGGCATGCATTATGACGCGGTTGCAGTGGGCGCAGCAACGATGTATACCTAGAAACGCGGACCTAGCTACACGATGTACCTAGCAGCAATACAGTACAGCTAGCAATACGGTAAAGCTAGCAATATGGCATACCAGGCCATACGAAAGTTGAGTAACATGCAAGACGTTGAATACAACCACGAAGATGAGATAGGCAGAAAAGAAAGAAGACTCACACTAAAACAAGGAGGGGGAGAACAAATTTATGCCGCAAGAAAATACCAATCTCGTAGAAATGCAAACACGAGAAACGGCTTGCCGAATGATTGAGTAAGCGAGACCCACCATCTCACAATGAAGCTCCAGGTTGAGATCGCCTTTGCTGGTGGTTAGCCGTACGTAACCTGGAAAAAAAAATATTCCACAACCAACACAATGAAAAACAATGAGCAGCCTCCATAGCAACACGAGTATCATATAATATAATATAATATAATATAATATAATATAATATAATATAATATAATATAATATAATATCATATAATATAATATAATATAATATAATATAATATAATATAAAATAATATAATATAATACATCATATTATATTATATTATACTAGAAATTAAGAAGGACACCGACTGCTAGTGCTAATAAAACGTTTCTGCGCATAGGAAATTTATTCTTATTTGTAGGACAACTGCCAAATTTTTTTGCTCACATCCGCTAACCAAACCAGTGGAGCAAAATTTCCTAGCCCGCATAATTAAGAGAAACTCGTACTTAGCAACAAAGTGAAAATCTCCATTTTCATTTAATCAACGTCGAACCTCTTAGAAAACAGCGAAACAACGCAAACGCAATTTCATGATGGCTCCCGCAGTCGTCAAGGAAACGCCAGACACATTCATTCCAAGCTGCATTTGCTACAGAGAAGGCTTAAAATGCATGCAACGAAGAGTTTGGTAACCACGGCGACAAGAGACATGGAAAAGAAATGGGAAAGCGAAGCGAAGGACCTGCCTTTCTTCTTCAGCTTCTGAACGCGCTCATATCGAACCACGTCATCACTGAGCGTAGCTGCCAAACGAGAAAATAACGACCGTCTGGAACCAACTTCCTCAATGACACTAGAACCATGCCATACCTTAGAAAGTTCATATAAGTAACACTCGAATTAAGATTTCAAGAAGCGAACACAAGATGCGATGTACGACGATCTGTATGCAAAGGAAACGCGAACCCAAACGACCGGGAGGCGTGCTATGTTAAACAACGACCAACTGGATCAGGCAGCGCAACTTTCTAAAGGGGGTGGGTAGGGTAGGGGTTTTTAATGCAGCCAACATACCAGCCACTTGCGCAGTTGTCCTGTCTTGTGAAGTGGACGTAAATGACCCGGACAGAACACCAGTTGAATAATGCGCCTGCATTGAAGAATAGGTTAACAGACATCGAACAAAAGCATAGCTTCGAACCCAAACTCTTAACGGAAGACGCCCCGGAAATGCCGAAAGCATAAACCTTTCCTCCGTTCGCTGCGTACGCAGATATGACAACCGAGTGGCAAGAGAATACTTGAGCATTTACACGGTATCAAAAGTTATACAAAACATTATTCACCAAGTTATATACTGTAACCAATCTCGAAACGGGTAGACTTCAAAACCAAGGCAACGCATGCACACAATGCTATAGAGAGCATAAAAATATGATAAACGCAAAAGGTGACGAAAACGTCAAAGTAGGGAAGGCTATCGCTCACCGATACGTCTAAGCATATGAATAAGGGCATCCATAGTAAAATAAACAAATAAATAAATCAAACAAGAGACTACAAACCTGAAATCGGGTCGGATTCTCCGTCTTGTCTGCCTTACTACTCGACTTCAAATAGGACTAAAGGAAGATCACCAAGCTAAATAAAAATTCTCGGCACATTCAACTTATCACCCAACTACACTCGAAGCAACAAGCTCATCATAGCGACTCTGACTCCCAACTGCAGTAAAAAAACAAGTCGAATCAACTCTGATTTTTGCGATTAAGACTACAGACATGCTTCGAACAGCCACTATCACCTCGCCATTGTCCGAACACACAGCAAGGCATTGAAAGCACGCAAGCAGCAAAACATACAGAGAATCTGCATGACCTTGCCCACAGCCCACAACTCAAAAAAAAGAAGACGCAATAAACATAAAATTGCATCAAGCTTTGTGCTCAGCTTTCCCCAAGTCAACTGAGAAACCTCCAACATTAGACATGGAAACCTTGACTCCTCAAAGGCCCCCCCCCCCTTTCTCTCCGGCGAAAACGCTTCAAACCTCGGCCGGTTCTTTGTAGGTTTGTTCCAGCTCCTTCAGCGTGCTCTCCGTCTCTAGATTCACCTTGCGAATAGTGTACAGAGGATTCTTCCTGGCAGCCTCTTCGTCTGGCACCAAGAAACAAGCACATAAAGAACTCAACAGCGCCGGAACAGTTATATAACCCGTCCGGTTACGAATGAAGCCAAGTGACAGTACCGGGAAGAAAATAACTAATGAACACCAGAATAACGACACCGCGGCTCGTGGAGAGCACCGGAACAGTTACATAACCGGTCACGACTGAAGCAAAGTCTTAGTACCGGTCAAAAATAACTAATAAACACCAGAACGACATCACGGCTCGTGAAAAGCACCGGATTAGTTACATAACCGGCAACGACCGTGGCAGCCACATAACCGACCAAAAGCAAATACAGGAAAGACACCGGTGAACCGCTACGATCGACGTACCTTCGTCAACAAGCTGAATGCTGTTCTTCACATGGAAGAAATTCGATATGTTGAATTTATCCAGGTTTGATGGATCCTAACAAACAAGCAAGCAGGCTAAGATAAAACCAAGTAAAAGACATTTAAAAAGGGCAAAAGCTATCACGGTGGACGAGTTCCAAGCATTACAACATATAGAAATACAGAAACAACAAAAAAGTCGCAAGCAAGAGCAGACAGAATGCACGAACAAAAACTCGCAAGCAATCTCAGCATTACTAAATCTCACCATAGCATCGAACATTAGAACGATGATTTTGCAAAAGGGCCTCCTTCTAAACAAGTTATTCGGCATCACACTGACAGCATAACGCATGCGTTTGCATCGCATTCAAACGACCGAAATGAAGGAAAGTCAAAGCAGGGCACGGCTTTAAATGAGACTTGACCATGCCGACTTTTATTGCAGGACTCAATTCATGCGTCCGTCAAGCAAAACAAAAAAGGCAAAGCTCAGGGAGAGGAGAAGCAACAAAGAAAGCATGGATTCGGCATAATGGGAAAAACCTGCAACGTAATAATGTCCTTTCTCGAGAAGGTCTCGTTGTTTAGCAGATCATGCATATTCTTCGTCTTCAGATTCAACTCATCGACGGCCTGCAAGCAAAATAAATAATATCGCGAGAGAAAGCAATGCACCACTATATACACACAGTATGCTGCCTAACCCGGCACAAATCACAATCAGGAAGAAAATCATCAGGAGAACGCAAACACGGCGAGACTTACGTCATAAGAGAAAACATTCCCTGTAGTTTTGATGGCAACTATGTGCGAGTTTTCGGTAAATACCTTGTACATCACAGGACAATGGTATTGACCTAAAAGCAATTGCAGTCACGGCAACGCTTAAGCATACTTGAGCGCATAGTCGACAACTCGGTACGGAAACCACAAACACCCAGCGGAAGAGCCATTCCCCTTCGAGACCCTTAACTGATCCTGATATTCGAAAAGCCCACACTGGACAGACTGCGCATACCCGATATTACCCAAGTGCGATGGAGGAATAGTGGAAGATGCATAACGTAGAAGACTATCAGCTCTATTATGCTTATCATCGAACTGACATCAGGCAAGTTGGAATCGCTGCGTCGCAAAAAGTCATTCCCTGCTGGGTCAGTTGTTACATGTATACATACATGCATACATACATACATATATACATACATACATACATACATACATACATACATACATACATACATACA
>QQSS02225641.1:0-10532 GCA_003687565.2 Craspedacusta sowerbii | reverse complement strand
GCAAGGGCTTATCTACTCGCACTTCCCATTGACGCGTATTCACCCTATTCACTTTCCTTGCTTTCTGACAGGTCGCCAATCCCTCTGCCACAAAGTTGATCTTGCGCATTCTTCTTTCCGGAACATTTGCCAGAACGCGGTTGTGTCTACAGGTGTACAAACCCTTTGCCAGGGCTACAGGGCAAGCCACGAGAATATGGTCTAAGCTAGCATACATTCCGCATAAGTTGCAGTGCGCTCCTCTGCTCAGATTCCACCGGACGAGATTTGCCGGTGATGGATAAATATCGTATGCCATCAGCATCAGGTTCTTTAGACTGCCCTCACTTCTTTCCCATATGCTACTCCAGGTAAGCTCCAGCTTCTCCACGTCATTCCAGTTGCGCCACCGTCCTTGTTGACCTTGTTGAGTAGCCTCTGCCATGCGCCGTTCCTCCTCCAAAACCCGGACTTCGTCTACTTTTAGCTTCCTGCTCTCCCTTGCGCCAACCTCCGACCAGAACTGAGGTCTCTTTCCGACCACCAAGGCTCATTCTTGAGTCCTGCACCATTCCTACTACTTCTCGATGCTTCGCCATGATTTCAGCCAGGTCTATACATTGCTCCAAATTCCATTTCTTTCCAACAGCGAACTCCGGGGGATTTTCTTTCATTCTTTGATCTCTGGACTCCGTCAACATATTCTGCACCCGTACCTTTGCCATCTGGTACTCTTCCACCACTGATGATAGCGGGAACTGCAGAGGTGCGATCGACAGGTAAAATGCCCCCAAGCAGAGTGACTTTGGCACGCCTAGCCACTTTCTGACGCATTCGCTGATCTTCATCTCAATTGCTTCCACTCGAGAAAGAGCAAGCTCGTATATAGTAAGTGGCCACATGATCCTTGGAAGCAGTGCAAACTGCGCTATCCATACCTTAAACTTTCCTGGCAGCCTGCAATCATTAATCACCTGCAAATATTCCTCCACCTTTGTCTGTAGTTCAACTCCACGATGGCGGTCTGACACTGGGAACGAATACCATCTGCCCAGGCTTTTGACTCCTTCTTCTCGAATGTTTGGAATCCTCTCTTTGCTTGATTGGAATACATTGCTCGTGACTTTTCCATTAACGAAAGCGATCGGCATTTCTTTGGTTTAAATTCCATTCCAGCTCATGCCACTAATTCTTGCAGCCGCTCGAGTACCTCCCTCGCCCTCTCTAGGTCATCTTCCAGATTGTTATGTCATCCATAAAAGCTTTCAGGTCGCGTGCACACCCCGTGCCACGCAGTATAACCTCCATAACCAGCACAAATAGAATAGGTGATATTGAGCATCAATTCCTTTCTCAAGGCGCATCAGCCTGATAGTACAGTCACTAGCATAAAACCTGAATCTAAATTTGTCGAAATTTGCGACTAAGCATGATCTCAGCTTATCTGGTAAATGGAAGAATTCAAGCGCCAAATACAGCATTCCATGCGGCACCGACCCATACGCGTTCGCCAAATCTAGCCAAACAACATGCAGATTACCTTTATCCTTCTAAGCTCCCATGATCTTTGCCCATATACAAGAAACAAGCTCCAAACACCCGGGAAAGCCTGGTATTCCTGCCTTTTGGATGCTCGAGTCCACATAACCATGCACTTGTAGAAAATTTGTGAGCCGCCTTGCTAGTACTGAAAAGAATACTTTCCCTTCCACGTTCAGTAGAGAAATCGGTCGGATCTGATTCACTGACGTGGAATCAAGTTCTTTAGGTGAAAAGATACCGTCCGCCACACACCAGCTTGTCGGTATATCCCCTTCATCCCAGACCCTTGCCAATATTCTCCACAGCCACTTCGTTATCCCAGGGCAATTCGTATATACCGCGTACGTGACCCCGTTTGGACCACCCGCAGCGCCAGCTCGAGCCTTCCGAACCACTGACTGTACCTCGTGCAGCTTTAGCCTGGTCTCATTATATATGTTTATGTATATAAACAGAAATAGTTAAGATCAGTTAGAAATGCAAATAAATCAAATACATCAGTTAGTTTCATCTCTTATTATGCTTGAACTGATGTATTTGATATATATATATATATATATATATATATATATATATATATATATACATTACGATTACCCTTTTGGTAGCGATGAAGAAAAGGATTGAATTGGTAGAGAAATTTAATAGCGTCTCTCCATCCATCTGTTTCTGTAACTTCGCTTTTACCTTCGCTGAAGGCTGCTGTCAATCTATCATCATCGCTTACTAAATCCTGGGCAAGGGAGACCAAATCGACTCATTATACATGACAGTGGAACTGGGAGGAAGGTTATGTTGCATAGGTATCAACTGATGAGTTGTCCTCCAACCTAGCGCCGCCGAACAACAACACTTGTCTTTGCGCATTGATGTGTCGACCAAAATCATCACAATCGATCCCTGCTGGTTGAACGCCCTGAACAAACACTAATAGCCTCGTGCGATGATTTGAGCTTTCGCTTTCTTAAACTTAAAAGCAATAAAACAATATTTTTTTCTCCATACTCCTGGCGACTACAACAACAACAACAGCAACAAAAACAACAACAAAAACAACAACAGCAACAAAAACAACAACAACAACAACAACAATCTCTTCTTCTTCATAAACGCAAATTACAAACTTCTACAAAATCACCAGCTATTAAATCGACTATGAACTGCGAAATTTGTTTCTTTATTATTTATTTATTTATTTTATTTGTTTGTTCGTTTTTTGTTTGTTTTATAGTTCACAATTGTTCCATGTGTAATTTGTGAAAAAGGATCTGGCAAATGATAATTTTCATTACGGTATTCAATATTACATACGCATTTGATGTAAAAGGAGACATCCTCTGTAGCCGTGGCTAATCAGTTTGAAGATGTAACCTTGAATCCTAGTTAAAGGGTCCATGCCTCAAAACCTAATGACCATCATCAATACTCTAGCTTAGTATGAAGTATTGATTGTTTAATTGCATATTAACCACTGGTCAGCATATTGAATCATGTAATGGAATCCCAGACCTCAGATCTACATCTTCTAAACGACTCGTAACTTTGTACATTACCACTTCCTTAAAACATAGGCTTCAAGCGTCTTATGTATAGTAATACATGATTATTTATCCCATAGCCAACCAAGCACCAAGACTCTCTAGACTGTATAAATCAATCAAAGATATATTTATATATACTTCAGTCCTGTTGCAGTATCATAAGTCACTTCGTAAAAAATCAGCGATGAAAAATAGTTAGAAAATAACGTAATTTTGGGGTTAATAATGTTTAGGTCATGTAGATAATTATATAAGACCGCACCTTTGTATTGTATACTGTTCGTTCCATAAGTTTCGGTTCGTCTAAATGGCAATGAAAGTTTGGATGAATTGGCATTACGAGTTTTCTTTATTGGTGCATAGTTTTTGAATAGCTAGTTCAGAGCACTCGGCAGTTTCTTATTATCCCAGTGATGAATGAATAGGGACAGCTTAAGTTTTATGAGGTCTTCGAGTTTAAGTATCCGGACATTCGCAAACAAATCAGAGGTAGGATCATCATACCCAGAAAATGATATTACCCGTACAGCTTGTTGTAGTTAAGATATTCGGTTTAGTTCATTAGTTATAGAGAGACCCCAATTCAGACACCCGTAACTCGTATGGGAATGGAATAAGCAATAATACAGTGACCTCAAGGTCCCCATATCTACATAATGTTGTATCTTAGATATCTTATCTTAGACTACTGCCTGATATACAAAAGCTCTCGATGTGCTTTCTGTCAGAGTACGTGCCTTACATCTCTAGATAGAGCGTGCCTACCTAATGCTCCTTCAACTGCTTAGCTCGTATCTAGATAGCACTTTCGATTGCCAAGTAGCACGGGGTTGCGATTTCAATATTCTAAAAAGCTAGATGAAAAGCTTTTCTGCTTTGTGGGATGACCGCTTTGAGCTTGCAGCAAGACTTCCTGCACTACCTGTAGGGTAAAGCTTCCCTGTGCTTGTTGATGCTACATTCTCGTCTTCGCTAGGACTGTCTCTGCTGCTGTCGAATAATCATACACTACTTTCTGCAATATAAAGTTGCTCTGAGCAGGCGGCTTTCATTGCCTCTTCGCATGGATGGATGGACGGACGATCTTTGTATTATAAGTGTGCCAGTGGAATGCCCAAATCTGGGTCCAGTTCTCGATTTGCATCTTCCTGGGATTCTGACCCTCTTGTCATTCGCATTTCACCTTAGTTGTATCAAGCAGTTCACTAGATGCAACTTTTTTGCAAGAATGGCCTGATCAGATGCATGCAGGTAGTTCAATGTTTTGGTTCATAGAGCTTTAGGCACCACTGCAATCAGACCAACCCTCTTCATTTTTTTTTGGCAGCCTACTTGCAAGATGTTTAGCATCCAAGGAATTGCTTTTTTGGGGCTTGCGACTCCGTTCAAACACCACCTTGATTGTTCTTGAGGGAACTTGAAGCCGTGTTCTAGATCACAGCAAACTTTACAGATATATATATATATATATATATATATATATATATATACATAGACGGTCTGCGCGCTATATATCTAAATTTCTTGGCCTTAGCTTTCATCCGACTTCTTAACAACTATGAGCGGGACACTGAAATCATGGAGAGGGAAACGAATGAGGAAATTGTGGAAGTTGATCACTTTCTGGAGACTGTACTCAATTCGTCAGTGATGATGGAGACTGTCTCGTACTTAAGATTGTTGGGAAAAGAAAACTTCACGATCCGAGACCTGAAGCAGACGCTGCATGAGCTTTGGTTTCGATTCTATGGCCGGAAAGAAGCATCCAGGCAAATTGTTTTTTTTTTCCTTCTTCTTTTTTCTAAATCCTGTCCACTAATTGTGGGAAGGATGTCCATAGGTTTAAATATTCCATGACACAAAACTTAATTATTTTCATGAAGGAGTTGCATGGAAACTTGCAAGAACATGAATTTTCTTCAGTGAAATCATCACTGAATAAATCATTTTTACGATTTTCAACTAATTAAGTGTTTAGTAAAGTGATTGGGGTCTAGTTGATGCAAGTTAAAATTGGTTTGTCAAGCAAGTGATCAAAGTGTCATTAGCTTACAAACGCACTTTTTGCGTTCTAGAATTCTCGATTCTTGCGGGTTTGAGCACGTATTCGTTGGAGAGACAGATCGAAGACGGAAGAAGGTATTGGGATTTCATAGTTGGATCCAGTTTTATTTGCTGGAGCGGATTCGACAAGTTAATTACTTTGGTCACTTGAAGAAAACTAAGGTAAGGTTTATTCAATTTCTTTTCAATAATGCACACGTTTTAAGATTGTGGACTTGTTCTCGAATGCTAAATAATGCCTGGCTTGTTTTTGGATTCGACTTTAGAAACCGCATTTGCTGATGCTGAAGTTCAACTGGCAGGATGATGCCAAGCAGATTGGCTCCATGTTCATCGGCACATCGCCAGAGTTCGACCTGGCTTTGTATACAGCTGTTTACCTTATGGGATGGAGCAAACTTCCAGTCGAAGTGGCCGGAATGAGATTTAGCGTCAGGTGTTTTGGCATAAATGCAAACAAAAGCATTGGCACGTGCTATCCAGACTTGATCTAGCAGACTGCTATGCGTGTGAACGACGTGAAACGGTTCTTCATAGTGTATCACTTTCAAAGCATGCAAAACATTGGAACATTAATTCTTAACGCTTTTCTCCTGTATTCTTTATATCTCTGAAATGCTATGCAACGAAAACTGCTATCGGCTCTGATCATTTGTGTGAACGAGCTGTCTTCGTCTTGTAGTGCATCACTAGTCGAGACTTCATGTTTCAGCCACATGGCCAAGATGTCATCACTTCTAGTTTTAATTCATGTTTCTATTTCAATCATTACATGTTGCAGGCAAACGTGCGAGGAGAGACCAACTTGCGATACATAAATAAATCATTGACGAAGAATTGGCATTAAAATGCAACGTTACTAATTCTTCTTGTAAATTATATCGCACTTCTTCTGAGCTGATATGCTTCTACTTGAACTCATTTAAAAATAGGTCGTACCGAGTCATTCTTCGAACAAAATTTTTTTTGGTAACAACCTCATTAGATATATTCACAAGACGAAAGATGTATTCAAACTCTGCTAGTGTAAGGACAAGATTTTTTTGTGGTAACAACACCTCGGCTTGGGAAGATTGGCAAACATTAGCAAAGTGATCGTTTGCCTGTGTCAACATATTATGATTATAGATCTCAAGTGAAAGATCAAACTATTTCCAAGCTCAGCCCAAGCATCCTCTGTCTTCACTTGCTGGATTAAATTCTAAAGATTTTTTGCAGATTTCTAAAAAATTCCACTTTTAGGTCATCTAATGCTCTCTACGCAAGATCACAGCATAGATTTCCAAGTAGTCTTATGCGAGGTTAGCTAATCGTTTATGAACTTTGAGCGAGAACGAGACGTAGTACTGGACCATACCAGCAACCCAGGTTCAGTTGCCATGTGGCATAGGACAGCTATTCGTCCGGCAGTTGCCTGGACAGAGAGGCTGACGAATTTTCTTCAAGAGTAGAATGTATTCATAGAATGCTTTTAAAGCCCCACTTGATGGGTTAATTGTTGCTCATGACCACACTAACTTTACAGAATTAGCGCCATGGGCAGTGGACATCATTGTGCGCCATTTAAAATGACAAATTAATTTGCGATTTTCGCTATGCGAGACTTGTTCCAAGAAAGAATCTATCTGTTTCTTGATATGAAGTCTAAAGTCGATATCGTTGACAATATAACAATGACGATTTCGTGCAACTGTTCAGTTCAGAGTTTATGTTCTTGTGAGACGGTGCACTCGAGATCTCCATAGGTTTTGATTTCTTCCTGGGACTCCAAGCAGTTGCCTGGCCAGTTAAAACTCCAACCATAGGTCGCTGGCGAGTCCTTTAGCCGGGACAAAGCGTACGTAAGGCTAGCCATTTGAAATTCAATATCGTAGTTTTAATCTTCTGAGGTACCAGGCCCGCGATTCTCAGCGTGATGAAAGCATAGGCGTATCTTGCTGCATTTCGGATTATTTTGACAGTCAAGACTGCTTGAGGCTTCCCTTTGCGCCTCGCGCACCTTGCGAACTGTTTACACTAAAGCATCTTCAGATACCCCTCTGTCTTTCACTTGCTGCATGAATGTTTCCTCCGAACGTGTGCAAGGGTGAAGGTAGCTAGCGGAAGCTCAGCTAGACCTTCCTTCTGCTAAAAGAAACGGTACGGGGAACGGTACGGCACACATCTAATGGTAAGCACACAGATTGTTCTTGAACTGCAGATGTGGAAATGGCAGCTAGCGAATTCGCTTGTTTACTTCCATTTTCAACGCTGGGAACACAATTTCATTTATTAGGTACAGCAAATAGAAGTGAATAAATGAATAAATTAATTAATTAAAATATGAGTGTGACGTAACAAACAATTTACGGTGCAGCTTCTTTCAGTGGCTTCAACTTATTCTTGTCGCTTCGTGGTCTAAAGTTCTTTAGCAAAAATTAATTATGGAAAATTTTGAGAAGATTTTGGAGACTTCAAGCAGCGAAGAGGAGGGGGGGGAGGGTAACTCTCTCTTGAACGACTTTCTCGCTCTTGCTGAAGGATTGGGGATGAGAAATTTCACGAAAAAAGTTTTTTCAATTGGTTGGACATCATTAAAGTGGTGGCGCGAATGAAACAATGAGTTGATTTAATGGTTATCGTGCTTTAACGTTTAAAAGAGTGGAACATGCAGGTAACTACTTAGATTACGTACATACATTCGCGAGCAAATCTATCGTGGCGAGATTTGCAGACAACCTTTTAATGTGAGAGGCAGCGTAGATGGAGCTACGACAACTTGTTTTCAACTTGAGCTTTTAGTTACTCAAATAATTCTTATATATACATACAAAAAATTAAGCATAATCAAATGATGGGCTGAATTTCACCTTTGAGTTGTTGATCGCGGGTATGCGTTAACTATCTGGTGTCCACGCGGAAGATAGTAAAACAATTTTTTAAGGAATGAGCTGAAAACCAGATAAACTTTAAGTTCGCGATATAATCGCTGCATATGTTTTAACCATCTGGTACAAGTGCCACACAAATGTTGTGTTATAGATAAACTATAACACAGTTAACATCGTAAACATTTTTGTGTCCTGCTCATGACCTGACTGCCATTGCATCTATGACAGATTCTTCCTTTTTTATGCTTAAGCCGGTTTTTTTTTTTTTTTTTTTTTGTTGAACCTGTTCTACTGTGACGTCATCTCGCGGCAGTTAAGCTTACAAGATGGCGACCGGTCTGCAGTCGTTACTGATGGAGAAGCTTTGGCTCGAATGTTATTTATTTATTTATTTATTTATTTATTTGTTTGTTTGTTTATTTATTTATTTATTTATTTATTTATTTATTTATTTATTTATTTATTTATTTATTTATTTATTTGTTGGCCAAGTCTGACAGTAACCCAACTTCTAACGATAACACTAATCCTTACCCTAACCCTAACGTGTTCCTTAACAAGCTCGATCAATCCACAAGCAATTCAAATTTTGCATAAATATTAAAAAAAATGTAATCGAAGGCGATTAATTTAATTCTCCTGGCGTGTAGCCGCAGCCATATTGACCTTCGCGCCTTGTCGGCATCATCAATCGCAGATTGAGGAGTAAATGGTAGCTTGACGGTGTGGAGAGGAAGAAGTTTTTCTGGGAGCAGCTTTTTCTTCTAAGGATCACATGAAGGCAGTAGCCATCATTTGGCCAAGAGGTGATCCCGTCGCAACTTCATCCACGTGCTCGTACAATTGGCCATCTAGAATAAAGCTGGATTCAAGGAGAATTAGCTTTCAAAGGTCTTTTTTCTCAATAATGAAATCTTATGTTGCATTGAAGCAGTCGTGAATGCCTTGTCAATGATATATTAAACACTTTCTCCCCAAAAAAATCAAATAGCCTGTCTGACGTACGTTTCGTCCCGAGTATTTAATTGTTTCATTTTTGTTTTTGTTTTCTGTTTAATTTTGTCGTCCAGCAATCAATAGCTTTGTTTGTAGGGGGCAAACAGATCTCGCTCAGTTGGTCTTGAGGGAAAGGCAAAATTCTGTCTTCTGAAGATTGCCTTCGCATAAACAGGTGAATATTTCATGATTGGTTTTGTAAGCTGAGAGTTTATTACAGTTTGAATCAATCACTCAATTTAAATTCTTGTCGCGAGAAAGGCGGACCATGGAGACCTTTGTTTCATGTTGGGCAAATGCTTGAAACCCTGTGCTAATGGAGAGTTGTGCGCAGTTTGACAGTGAAATATTTCTTTCCGATGAAATTCAGGTCACATGAATGATGACTTCTCAAGAAGCGCCGTGATGGCTTCGGGGAAGGGTTGGCTACCTACATCCGAACAGATTATATTGATCACCACTGTCCTGTTAATTTTACAAGCACACGTTCCACTGCTCGCTGTCAGGACCGATGTAAGGGGATCTAGCAACTTCAACCGTATCGTCAATGAAGATGAGGACTTTCTTCCAATCTCACTGAACTCAAACGGAAATGAGAAAAGATCCCGAGAAGAGGAATACGAACCCTTCATTACGGCAAAAAGCCGAATTATCATCCCGACAACTTCGCGTCTAGACGACAGCTTGAAGCGCGCGCAAATCGAACAAATGGCGATGGGCTATAAACCGAATCAACATCGGGTCAACCTAACCATAACTGAAGCTGCGAACGCAAAGCCTTTATCTAGCTTGACCGACGTTCTTGAAACTTTAAATTCGATTTCGACAAGCCCAACGTTGCAAAACGCGACCGTAATCAATGATAACTTAAATCGCACATCTGATGAAGTTGAAACGAAAATTTCGGATAAAGCACATGCGAGGCAGCTGGTGTCTCCAAGGAGCCTAGACGTTGATACTGCAAACGCAACTGTTCTGATACCGAGAGAAAGTCGATCAGAATCAGCCGCGTCCGATGGTGACAAGAAAGATGCCAGACCAAACGTTATAACGAACTCCACCATCAAAGGTTTCCTAGCTAAAAACGACAATTTCACGATTCACGACGTCAAGAAAGACGCTAACAAATCCAGCGGCAGAGGCGGTCCATCGGAGAGCCCGAAAAAGAAATCCCTAGACTTATTGTTACCTTTAATAGCAAACAAAGGAAGCCTTACAAATGTAACTGTCGAGAAGGTAAAGAACTTAGCCGCTAACGTCCAAGACCAAACAATGAAAAGTTCAACCGAAACTGAATCTGATCATCTGAGCAGAGTCCATCTAGTCAGTCCCGAAGAGTTTACAAGAAAGAGGATAGACATGCCACACTTGCAGATTCAGAAACCATTAACAGTCATCCAAGACGAAAGTGCAGTAAAAAAGGAAGTAGGTACCTCAATTACACATCGAAGCCAATTTATACAAACATGCATACATACATACATACATACATACATACATACATACATACATACATACATACATACATACATACATACAT
>QQSS02225608.1:0-10532 GCA_003687565.2 Craspedacusta sowerbii | reverse complement strand
ATCCGAACACAGGAAATGCGTTGAATGTTATCGATGGCTCCTTGTATAGCGGTCACAAATTGCGAAGCTAAGAGAAAAACAGATTGCGCTAGATTAAATCAATCCGTGAGACCGTGACTCGTCTTGGAAAAAAGTTTCGTAGGACTTACTTCTCGAACATTAACCGATTCCTAATAATTGCAAAGTTGGTCTAGTGTATCGGATAACTCGATGCATGTTCTAGAAAACCATGGCAACATTCAACTAGAACTCAGAAAACAGAAGTGACTTACATAAGCCAGTGACCGTGTAGGGCAGAAGAACGAAGTTGCCCGTTTTCGGCCATTTCCTTGCAGCAGAACGTATCGCATCGCGCTTCCTGCTAGATCCAGGTTTTATCCTGATGTCGCCTTCGAGTAGCAATCGCTTGGCGCCGGCATCTAAATAGACACAGCGTATAAACATAAGAGAATAACAGTTGATAACCGAAGTGTCGTAACATCAAGTCTTAGTGCAATATGACCATATAATGTACCAATGAAACAAGCAACACGTAAGATATGCTAAAATTTTTCATTAAATGAACGAAAGCACATATTATCTTAAGAGGCTGTGCACGCCACAATAACCTACTGCGATCATTGATCTCAATGATATTGTCCAAAGTATTCTTATCGGACGACGGAATATGCACGCCTGCAAGTTCATCACGGTTCACGTCGCTCGATACCAGCGAGTCAGAGTTTGGGTCATTTCCGTCAAGTTCATCCTCGTCGCCGTCACCATCACCATCAGGGCCACTTCCATCGCCGTCGTTTTCATCCCCTCCACCTAACATGTCGGCCAGCCCTTGCTCGCCATCTTTGAGATCTGATGCAGTCTGATCCTCATTGGGTTCCTCCAGCCTCGATTCTAGGTTGGAAATGAGTGCATAAAGTTATGTTAAAATTTCTTGAGTGCTATTATAACTCTTGTTTCCATGAGTGACTAGATCGTGATCTAAATTCTTGTACATGCTGTTTTATGTCCTCTCCAGTACTTGGCAGTGAGTAGATGTCTATGATCTACGTCAATGTAAGATAATGCCTATTATGTATAACAATCCCAGGCCGGTGAATAGTATAGATTTGTCCCAGTAATTTACAATGTTAAGGGCGTAGCCAAGATGGCCACTTCTGTTGTTCCTGTGACGTGAGTCCACGTTAAAACGGGCTTGTTATGTGGAATATAGCCTGTTTAGCAGTAGTGGTCATAAGTTAGCCAAGAGGAGAAACGGGGGTAAAAGCCTGAATGAACTGAGATATTACAATAGGCTGCCCAATTTTTGGAATTAATTTTAAATTAAGATCGAACTTATTCTTGTTCATACGCGCATCAATACTACGACGTCACATTAGAGTTGAACTGTCATAGCAACAGAGGCGCTATGCAAAAGTTTCGTCTTAAAACTATTCCAGCCTGGTCTGAATTGAACTGCCGTATCTTAACTGATTAGATATTTAACGAAACCATTTCACCACTTCACTGTGGTTTAAGTCTCATGGTCGAAATCTTATATGAAAATGACTGTTGAAGAATTTGCGTGCGTGGATGTTTTCCGAAGTTCTTCATCTTTCTCCAAAGACAAAAACAAGTGGCAAGCAAGGCCTATTATAACAAGAATCCCAACTAGAAGATTTTTGTCAATAGTTTCGAAAAAGTTCTACTCCCGATTTCGGCATGGTTCTCCAAAAAGGAAAAAAACCTTTCATGTTTTTAAATTGAGTTGGTGGCATCTAAAATTGCATGAGGGAGTTCAAAACACAGGGTACAAAAGTCTAAGGTCAAAGCGGAACACTATGAGCTTCTAGTGTTCTTTTGGTGTGCTAGAGAATGAGATTAACGCTTTTTTTCTATTAGGCATGCAGCATCATAGAATTGGAAAATGCGTCAAAGTAAGAATGCACTTTCACCACAATTACATGCACTCTTTTAGCATGGTTTCGTGTCAAAGAAGAACCTAATATTATGCCAAAATATATTCCGTGTCCAACGAAAAACCTTTAGACCTTTAGAATAAATAAGTTGCCTAAGGGTATCTTGTAATGGGCTTCTTTGAATAACAGTAGGACTGTGTGCCTAGTAATTGTAAAAAAGCAATTTCTACGCAGCCATTTATCTAGATTCCTCTTCGGCTAAAGACGTCTAGTAACTTTTAATGGTAAATAAATCATCAGGATATTGGGGCCAGATGTACACAGATGAGTCAAAGGAGATAAAAAGCAATATAGGGAACCGCACTGTTTATTTCCATACCACCTTTGCACCAAAGTCACATGGTGTATTTAAGCCTTTACAAAGTACTTGTTCCTGGATGCAAGCATAAGCAGCAGCTGTTTACTTTAGCTTATGCATTGCTAATTGCATGTTTGATATACAACTAGTTGTATACGTTTGTGTGACAGTGCTTTCGTGACCTTACTTTGTAATTTTGCACGTCATATTCGTCAATAAAATAAAATACCTTTCAGAGCATCAAATATGTTAAACGATATATCAAAGACGAGATGACTTCCAAGCCCAACGTAACACATCGTGAACTCGCACATATTCATTTTTTTGTATTCAAATTAAAATTTCCTGCGCCGCATACATGATTGGGCTAAGAAAAAACTTCAATTAAGCCAGCATGCATTCCATGACTTCAAATAATATAATGGCATACGCTTTCCAATTTTGTTTTAATACTCCAAAATGCTGATGGCTATATTTGTGCCTGCGGAAGGTCCATGTAATTTTTTTGTATTATTTTATTTGCCTGATCATTTGATTTACTAAATCGTGGTCGTCCTTGTAATACGGAAAGTCCCGTACTTCTGAAACTCTGGATCATAAGCTAAACAATGAAACCTTAGTTTAATGTCTTTGTGACTGCAGCTTCTTACCTCGTTCAAGAGCGGAATTCCATGCATCATTCCTCGAAGAGTGTAATCGATCGGCTCTGGGGATGACTACGGAAGAAATAAAGCACCAAGTCAAAAAAGCAGTGCAGCTGGCTTATCCTGTTCATAAGTGCCTTTGTGGGTGGTCAAAAGCAAGCGCAACGCCACCGAAAAACAGGCGACACCGACGTCATTGGTTATGCGGACGTCGGTACAAGCAATACAAACCATCCGGCGGCATTGACGATAGTCGGTAGTGCATACTACAAAGAACCCACGCATGAGCGTCACAGCGCCTCGAGTGTCCCTGGCCAGAAAGTAATACGTAAAGGAACTTTGAGAAAGGATATTATTTAAAAGGTTATATAATTACATGTAGAAATTCGGATATATGGTGTCACGTTTGTCGATAGAGGCAGAGATCGAGTAGATCAGAGATCGAGAGATCGAGGCAGAGAGAGAGCAACAAGATGTAATGCTGGGGTGTTTTGTGGGTTTCGGAGCTTGAGATAAGTATTTTACTGAGTTTTAGACAACTCTTTATTTTTTCATCCAATTATTTGGACGAGGCATTCCTGCCAAGGTTGGTTTTCGAGCGTGGTCTCAATGGCAGGACGAATACTCTTCTTTAGGAGAGTGCAAAGACTTAATAGGTTCCGAATAACATGTTAATTTGTTCTTTGACATGTGCAAAGTACTTTGATGATAATTCATTCAGGAAAACCTAAGGTGGCTGGTTGATGCTGACGCAGAGTCAAGATAGCAGCCTGCCTTAACGCAGATGGCCTGCTTCAGCGCAGAACAATAAATTTGCTATAAGATGCTCGTATGTGAGTGGGGAAGAGAGGCATAGAAAAAGTAAAATATTCAAGTTCTGAACAGGCAGCAAAAAACGAAGGTGACCTTCAATTAAAATCGCATTAAGAAAATGTGAAAGGCAAAGTAGAGCAAAATACCTTTTCCCGCTGCCGGGAGAGCCAAAGATAGCAGCACCAGGTAAGCGAAATATCGCGTCATTGCTGCAAGAAAAGATACTATACGATAAACACACTTAGTGTATGAGTGCCTAGATGACTCTTGAAACGAAACACATGCTTGTTCTAAATAATAAATAACATTCTCGTCTTAATTTTTAGAACTTAAAATTCATACCTAAATGTTAAAAATAAATTTGCCTTGCGTGCGTGCTTCCGCAAGAGAAAAGAAAAAGTTTTTAAAGTCGATCGTCTCTGAAGAAATAGAGGAAATAAAAGCAGTCAATCAGAGGGCTTCCAAATATTATGTTCGTCAGGATGCAATTGTGAAATATGTTTTCCTTGATCGGGGTGAAGGAGGACTAAGTTAAATCGTAACCACCGGCATACGTGTGCCATCGATCCGCTACTGGTATATTTATATCTTATTCTTATTCTTTCTTTATATCTCTCCTACAACTAAGAATCGCACCAGGAGCACAACGCAATTAGGAAATGGTATTGTTTAGTCTTTACTTACCACTTGGTACCAATAAACCACTGCTGGTTCCGAAATGTCCTCTTCGCTCTCAGCACTACGCCTGACTCGAAGACCTTCCAGACCTCGCAATACCCATAAGCCGACTTCGATGGCCTTTTAAAGGGAAAGAATTCGCGTTTAATTGGCAGCAAGATATGAAAAGTTCTTTCAAATCGTTTTCCGAAATCTTTGGAAAAGCCTTTTGACTCATTGAAACTTGATGTTACGTAAATATTCCCTGCCGTTGCATTTCTATCGAAAATCTGTGAACTATCTAATTATGTACTTACCCATGAACGCACACGCAATATCTTCCGCTGTCGACTTGAATCACTATGTCAGACGTTATTCGTTGATTTTAATACGTCTACAATTCAGATCCCGATTGAAGGCTAATTAGCTTCATACATCGATCTCAATTAAAACTTCACTCTATGCACCAGACCCGAATTCAATTCCTGGCGGTTTGCACGAGAATGCTAGAAGTTTAATTTGAGAGAGTAATTCTAACATCTCAAACCTTAAATGAGAGCTGTAAATGAATAGTTAATAAAATAAAATGGGATGTAATTGGCTCAAGAGATCATTGTAGATGCCACAATAAAATTAAACCTTAGCCACTAACATTTCCCTTGTAATCTTGTAATTTTAAGCTTGAAAAGAATTTTTAAGACTTAAATTTTAGAAAATCTAACTTTTTCATTGTTTAATACTACAAAAAACTTCAGTTTATTTTCGTAGCAGTAGCGACGGTTAACTTTACATTTTCACGTCCTAGAAGGTGTCACATACTAGCTGCAGCAACAGTTGCCGGGCCAAACCAATATCTCAAGCTCTCGATTATCGTTGTTTTCATTCTTCGTAGGAGAAGGTCACTTAATTCAAAAAGTAGGAATGGCAAACTTTAAGCAACTATAAATATAACTATAAAACTATGTGAACGATATAAATAAAACAAATATTGTTGTTTTGTTGTCGTTGTTGCTGCAACTGATACCAAAGTATAGGGATTTGTAGAACCTGTCTTACTTTTACCCGTTTTGTTTAGAACTCGCATAAGGCTATTCAGTGCTTCAAAGCCTCCTTCAGAAGACATGATATCGGGGTAGCACATCCAATCGAGACTGCGATTGATAGATGCATCGTCGTCGATTCCCTGTACTTTCAGATCATGTGTCTATGTATCTGCGACTTGAGCAAGGTTGATTCCTCAAACTTATTAGCTCCATCTAAAGAGGGTGTCTCCTTTTCAAAAAATGCAGTTGCGATGGAAGTTTACGATACATCCTGGGCTTCCTTTGGATCCGATCTGTTTTTGGTGAAAAAAAGTTCTTGTTGTTTTGCTGATGTTGCTGTTGTTGCACTTATTGTTTTTGTTGCCTATGAACATGACATCATTCGCAGTTTTATATGCTGGTAGGAAGTTTGTGGCGAGGGTGCTGATAGGTAACTGCAACAGTAAGAATAAGGAATTTGCGTGACAACACTTAAAATGGCCATACAGGGTGAACAGAAGCCTTGCCCAGAAACGTTGTTTGATTCATTGCTTCCCTACGGTTTTAATTGGAGTGCATGAAACGAACCAGCCATATGATTCATAGGCCTCTTCTAAGCTAAACCTCTTCTAATATAATTATTCATCTGGAGGAAGAGCTTGAATCTAGTCTCAGATCAGGCTGGTTTTCTTCACTTTGACAAGTAGGACCCTTGCTGTTAACGATGCGTGTAAGATTTAATCACAAACCTTCAAATATGATATTGGCCAGTTTGCAAATGATAGTTCGCTCTTTTCCGTTTTCTCCCATTGATTTTGTTTTCAGCCCCCAGACGTCATGCCAAGATCTTAAACATGGTTTGTCGTTTGCCGAAGGATTGCCACATAAAAAAAATGGCTATAAATGTATTGTACTATAAAAAAGTATTATATTATATTATATTACATTATAATATATTACATTATATTTTATTATATAAAATTGCATCATATTATATAACATCACACAATGCAAGGTAATATGCAAGGAATTTCCCTTAATAAAAGTCAAAGTATCTTCTGGTAAGTCTAACAAAAGGTTAGGAAATTGGTTGCACTATGTTGCGAACTGCATTATGTCACATGTAGGAAGTTGGTGCTGCTCAAATGCAGCTAAGAGCAATCAGTCATTCGCGTAAGTAGCTGTTGTTAAGATTATTTTAGTGGTACCTGGTCTTCCTGACATATTGTTGCATTTAGTTTATTTTCATTTATGTTACTCTCATGGACTCGTTTTCTTGTTGTGAGGACTACCGATTCACCTCTCGCTAAGGTATTGTGAACGCTGCTTACTGGTTTGCCTTCGTGCTACATCGGGGATTTCATTCGTTTCTTTTTGCCTTGATGCTTGCAGGTATTAAGTTCTTGAGTTGCGGGAACTGTTTATGAACATTTACACTTTATGAATTTCTTTTAAAACGAAGCTTTGTAGCCGAAGACGATTCCAATGAATACCCACCCTGAAAGACGAAGTCCTGTTGAGAGACAATTCACGCGCAAGCATCAAGCACCATGCAGGTAATTATTTAAATGATGCTTTTTATAGCATTTTTCTTCCTTCAGTGAACTTGTTTGCGCTGTTTTTTTTTTGTTTGTTTTATAAGACTTTACAGTCTTAAATGCAATTCCTTAAAGCGGTTATGGCGGTAACCCTATTTTGGTGCAGTCCTGAGTTGAAGCATGTACTGCAAGCACGACTGGAAGCTTGATGTGGGTTCTGGAAATCCAAGGTACGATTTTTATTTGTTTACCTTGTCTTATAACGTGACTATGGCTGACAGTTGTGGTAAGGAAACAACATACTAGGTAGTTGTTTAAGTTCCGCCTTTCCCCGGAAGATTTCGTAATTTCTTCTGTGAGACTTACGATTTTATGGGCATGCAGCGTCTATTATCTGAAACCGAAAATTTTAGGAAATCGGGGAAAATAATACGAGAACTAGCGGAGATTAAGCTTCAGCTAAACGATTCTGATTGGAACTCGAATCGTTCATCAACCTGACGACGGGCTGCAGAAAATTGCTTCCATAGGCGGCTGGAGGAACTTAATAACGCGTTAGTAGATCCTAAGATATTCAGTGACATGGTAAGGAACAATTATTGTTGATATCGTGGTAGTAATGCTGTTGAGGGTTGCCTTCCCACCTCAAAATTGCTTATTTTTTTAGAAATTTTTGATAAAGCTATGCTGGCACCTACTTACTGCTCGCATGAAGTTTGCCTTTCATATGCCAGATCATTCAAAGCTAACTTACTTTTGTTGCAATATATTATATATATATATATAATTTTTTTTCTTGTTTTTTTTTGTTGTTGTTGTTGCATGTGTAACCAAAACCTGCTGTGCGAATAACTTCACTGCTTTCTATTGTTAACAGCTGCGCAGCTTAGCAAGCGTTGGCGGTTCATCGCCTAGAGACCATGTTTTCCTGGTTAGAAAAAGATACATTTGCTATATCTTTACCGTGCCGTGCTGCCCCTTTAATCTACAAAATCTTTTTTATGTGTTTTGCATTCTTTCTATGTTGATGCATGACGCTCTTGCAATGATTTTAGATTATTCTCTAAGGATCTTATGACGAAATTGAACCCGAAGGGAAAGGGAGGAAAGGTTGGGTTGGAGCTGAAAGATGGCATCTGGCGCTTGCTTTGCAGTAAGTGTTATGGTTGGCTTGTCTCGTTTTTATGTTGTTTTATTTTTATGTTATCTGTACTCCTTGTTTAACTGTTCTTTAATGTTTTATCGCAATAATCACGCCTTAATTATTTGCTTACATTGCGTAGCCTCTTGTAGGATCGGTGGAGACCGTTGGAGGCAACGAATCGATATTAAAAGAAGCCAAGACGGAGGTGCTCCGAAACGCTCCGGCGCGAGTTCCTTAAATTGAAAAAATGCGTCCCCAAAGTCCTTAGCAGGTAAAAGTCATTTTTAGGAAGAACGCGTAATTTTAGAGATATGGTTAATACGATTTAATTGCATGTGCACTCCGTGGCTTTCATGTAAATATTTTTAATCCTTGTACCGATTATACATTATCTTATCATCTCACATCCTTTCTTAGTTAGTACTTTGAACTAACAACTAAATTTTTGCCTATATTTTCTGTTTAGTTTCAAGTGTGTCGATCAAGAATCGCATTCGGCCATAACTCTCCGTTGATTGAATTTATATAAATATTTTAAAAATGCTTTACCGTGTTAGTGGAATCAAATAAAAAAATCTAATTTATTCGGCTTATTTCTTCGTCTTCCCGTGGCTTAAATGCTGCGATTGATCTATCGTCGATAGGTAGAATACATCGATAAGAAAACAGTAAACCTTGTTGACTATGGGATTTTTTCATCGATTCTCAATAGAGCGCTAAGTCGACCGATTTTTTTTATCCTGCACATACGTTTAGCGTCACGTGTCTTAAACGCCAGCTTTTTCTACCCCTGGATATGCTTTTGGAGTTTGCCGTAAATATCAGTATACAAAAAGAATCTGAGAGATCTATGAACGATTGGTGTATTCACGCCTATTCCGTATAAATCTCAGTGATCATCTCAATTTGATTACAAATACGCCTTTGCGAGACCATCTCATCTCCATCTCAAGCTGATCTTAAATGCAGCTCATTACGGTCTTTCCGAGAGGTATAAAAGACGTCTTTCTTGAGACCAACTAAAGAGGAACTCTTATCTGCATCTCAGATCAGTCTTAATTGCGTCTTAAATGCATCTTAAACGCGCTTTTACGAGATGTATAAAAGCCGTCTCAATGACATGGTCTAAAAGACGTCTCGACGAGATGTCTTTAATTGGTTTCGCTGAGACCATCTCACGGGATACCAAAAAAGACCTAATTGAGACGTCTCTAAGACTTCTCGTCTGTTTCGGCGAGACGCATTGAAGACGCATTAAAGATGTCTTTTTGCCGGCTGGATTGTAAATTTGTGTTTAGTTGTACATGCTACAACAACAAAGATCTGAGAAATTTTACGACGAAGGGAGTCGATGCGGCGTTCACTGTTAACTATCCATACAGGCGTCTTAGGTGATTCCCTCATGTTATCTGTATGGCAGTCATTCATTACCATTCTTGCAGTAATAGCAGCTACATAGACAATAGAGTTTAAGTCTAACAAAGAAATTTCCCCATTATTGACCACGTTTTTCAACTCTTTTTCGACCAAGTGGTTAATGCACCTCAGAATATCAGAATTTGGGCACTTGTGGACTTTCGTGACATACGACCGCTTGTCTACTGGCAGCTTGAGAAGCGCTTCTACATTCTCCTTCCAAAGCATCGAAATGAATGGGTCGATGAGGTCACTATTCTGTGATTGGGTGAAACATGCATCTCCAACGCGAATTGGCTCATTCAAAGTGTTCGGCGGTTGCGAGGGAAGTTCCATTATCGAAGGGGGTAAACAGGTTGCGGAGCGCTATGGTGTGGCAACTCTTGATTGGTCAGACTGGTACATAAGTGTTGAGTAGGGAAGCTGTTCTCATGCTGAACATCCCCCGTCTTCGGGACTAGGATCAACTGCTTCCTGTTCAATCCGTTTGGCCTGTTCGTTTGACTGCTTAGCAGTGAGGGGAAATTCCGGGTGTTCAGAGTTCCAAAGAGTCTTTAAACGTTTCATAAATCACCTCTTCGAAGGTTAACTAACTATATATAACTGATACATATTTTTGTTTGAAGAATACTTCAAGTCAAGCGGCTCCCATAGTTACGTTTAGGTCCACGGAGACTGACTGATGACGCCATGACGATTGATGCGTGTGCCCCCTGGCAAATTTGTGGCTACAAGATCAACAAGCAATCGATGGCGCACTCGAAGATTGATTGGCCACTCAGTGAAAATAATTTTCCAAGTTTTCACGGCAAGGGTGACTTCAAAAGGCAATCAAAACATTCACCATCAAATCAGGTAAATAGCATCATGGATTTCGCAAATCACAAGCTGATTCATTAACTCCAAAGCAAACAAATCATAAGCAAACTTGGACAGGCGATCCAAACGTCCTGTCACCACAACAAGCCAGTATGTATGTATGTATGTATGTATGTATGTATGTATGTATGTATGTATGTATGTATGTATGTATGTATGTATGTAT